>CAUYPK010126517.1:0-10700 GCA_963574355.1 Loris lydekkerianus | reverse complement strand
TAAAAAAAAAAAAAAAAAAAAAAAAGTTAGAGGTTGCTGTGAGCTGTGAAGTCCCAGCACTCTACTGAGGGTGAAAAAGTGAGACTCTGTCTCAAAGAAAGAAAGAAGGGAGGGAGGGAGGGAGGGAGGGAGGGAGGGAGGAGAAAAAGAAAGAAAAGAAATTGTTTCTAAGCAGAAAGCCAGAGAGCACCCGGGCCAACCCCAGGCACATCTCTTCTCTCAGGCTCTCTGCCTGGGCCTGACCTGAGAACAATTACTTCTTATGTGTTGTCCAATTTTATAGTTGTTTGTTGTGACAGGCAATGCCAATGCTACTTACTTTGTCATGAATGAAAGTGGATTTTCCAGAATGTCATCTTCTCAAATGTTTCTTGGTCTCCGACTTCATCTGCAGTGGTGCACTCAGAGGACTTACGTTTTTTTTTCCTATTTATTTATTTTAGGGGATTCACTGAGGGTACAAGAAACCAGGTTACAATGATTGCATTTGTTAGGTAAAGTCCCTCTTATCGGAGGACTTACCTTCTAGAATCCTGTCTCTGACTGCGCCCTTTCTGAGCCCTTTTCCTGGAACTGACCACTGAGAAGCCTGCAGTTGCAAGGACTCAGGGAGGATGCCCTGTGATGGAGCCCAGGCAGAACGTGTTTCCCAAGACACAACACCTTACAAAACATGTCGGACAGATTTGTTCACAGGTTGGATATGGACGGGCAGTACCCTTCAACGTACGTGTCCCTTCACGGCTCTCAAAGTGGCTATTAATCTGATATAAAGCTCTCTCAGTGTTCTTATTTTCTGTTAATGCTCAGCTGAATTTTACCTGGAAAGGGTGAGAGCCCTGACCTTCCATTATCACCATCCCTCAGGTAAGTCTGAGTACTCACAACAGGAAAGGACACTCAGGAGAACAGTAGGATGCCCTGCCAGGACAATGGGCAGTTCCCAGCCTCCCACATTGTGATGCCTGAGTAGAGTGGACCATGCTGCCCTTCCCCCCACCCTCCCTCCTTCCATCCTTTGATGGAGCCCTTGTTTTTTTCTAGGCAATGTGCAGACTTTGGGGATGTTGCTGTGGGTCACACCATCCCTATGGAGCTCAAACAGGTAAGATGGACATACACAGAGAAAATGTCAATCCAGTGTACTAGTGTGAAAAGAGAGGCAAAATGAGCATTTAGGGGACACGAGGGGCCCAGAAGGATGACACTGGAAGGGGATGCCAGTGTCCAGTCTCCAGTGGGCTGTGTCATGAAGGACGACAGTGGAAGAGGGTGCCTGGCCCCAGTCTCTTGTGGACTATGTCGTGAGGGTAACACTGGAAGGGGATGCCTGGGCCCAGTCTCCTGTGGGCTATGACATGAGGGTAACACTGGAAGGGGGTGCCTGGGCCCAGTCTCCTGTGGACTATGTCATTAAGGTAACACTGGAAGGGGATGCCTGGGCCCAGTCTCCTATGGGCTATGTCATTAGGGTTACACTGGAAGGGGATGCCTGGGCCCAGTCTCCTGTGGGCTATGTCGTGAGGGTAACACTGGAAGGGGATGCCTGGGCCCAGTCTCCTGTGGACTATGTCATGAGGGTAACACTGGAAGGGGATGCCTGCGCCCAGTCTCCTGTGGACTATGTCGTGAGGGTAACACTGGAAGGGGATGCCTGCGCCCAGTCTCCTGTGGACTATGTCGTGAGGGTAACACTGGAAGGGGGTACCTGCGCCCAGTCTCCTGTGGACTATGTCGTGAGGGTAACGCTGGAAGGGGGTGCCTGCGCCCAGTCTCCTGTGGACTATGTCGTGAGGGTAACACTGGAAGGGGGTGCCTGGGCCCAGTCTCCTGTGGACTATGTCACGAGGGTAACACTGGAAGGGGGTGCCTGCGCCCAGTCTCCTGTGAGCTATGTCGTGAGAGCTGCTACCTCCTGACAATACACTTCCTGAGAAGGGACCTCTGGATGATTCAATCACGTGATCCACTCAGGTCTGTACTAGAGGCAGAACCCTTTGGCAGAATGTGTAGGATGTAGCGGGGGGAGAGGAATGTGATCGGAACCAGACAGCACATGCAGAATGGAGAGGAGTGGGGGTTCTGAACCCCTATGGAAGCCAACTGGTCAGTTCACACCAACACACTGATCTGCAGCTGTCGGTTATTGAATTTTTAGCTTAAAATTTATTAAGCAATATAGTCAACATACTTTAACAGTCAAACAAGATGGCTTGGATTAAAACAAGAATCAGGCTCAGTGCCTGTAGCTTAGCAGCTAGTGCACCAGCCACATACACTAAAGCTGGTGGGTTTGGATCCAGCCCAGGCCTGCCAAACAACAAACACAACTACAACCAAAAAATAGCTGGGCGTTGTGGTGGGCGCCTGTAGTCCCAGCTACTTGGGAGGCTGAGGCAAGAAAATCGCTTAAGCCCAGGAGTTTGAGGTTGCTGTGAACTGTGTCGCCGCAGTAGTCTACCCAGGGCGACATAGAGAGACTCTGTCTCAAGGAAAAAAATCCCAAAATCAGAGGTCAGCCCTCATTCCTCCTCCCACCACACTTCCAATCCCCCAAAGTTCCTGCTTCCAGCTCCTGCAGCTGCTTTGTAATTTGGGGTGCATGTACATATGTCCACATATCTAAGTGGCATGCTCACTCAGCTCTCACGGGGTTGAACATTACTGTATTCTTTGAATATTGAGGGCTGAATGCTCTTACACAGGCACACACACACACACACATATCACCTCACCTCCTCCCATCATCTTTAAAAGCTCATGTCACAGTTTCTGGTTTGTGAAAGTTGTCAGAATCAAAACAGAGTCACTAATGCTGAGAACACCGACAGATGGAGCAATGCAAGGCCATGAAGAGAGTTTTCACGCTTCCAAGCATGATGACAAGAATACCACAGCCTTGCACAGAAGCTATAGCAACCTTACACATAAATACTTCTGCAGGGGCCGGGTGCAGTGGATCACACCTGTGAACCCAGCACTCTGGGAGGCTGAGGAGGACATTGTTGAGCTCAGGAGTTCGAGACTGGCCAGAGCAAGGGTGAGACCCCATTTCTACTAAAAATAGAAAAATACCTGGGTGTTGTGGCAGAGCCTGTAGTCCCAGCTGAGATGGAGGATCGTTCCAGCCCAGGAGTTTAAGGTTACTGTGAACTCTGATGACACCACTGCGTGCTAGCCATGGAGACAGAGTGAGACTGTCTCAAAAAAAAAGATGTCTATGGACATCTGCCCAGCACCTGCCTGTCTAACATCAGGCTGGCATCATTCTTGTTATTCATCTTTGTAGCTAAAAATAATTATTACAAAACAATTATGTAATCCTCCTCATTTTTTCCTTTAGAAACCTTTTGTCTTCCTTCACCTTTTTGGATATACAGTAAGTTTACTAAGGCATGCACATTTCCACTGTAATGCTCTATTCCAAAATAAATGTCTTTCTTTTCTTTTTTCTTTTTTGAGACAAGGTCTTAAACTGTCACCCTGGGTAGAGTGCTGTAGTGTCATAGCTCACAGCAACCTCCAACTTGGGCTCACGCGATCCTCTTGCCTCAGTTTTTCTATTTTTAATAGAGACGAGGTCTTACTTTTGCTCAGGCTGGTCTCAAACTTGTGAGCTCAAGCTATCCACCCACCTCGGCCTCCTAGAATGCTAGGATTACAGGCATGAGCCACCAATCCAGGCCCAAAATAAATTTCTTTCTTTCTTCTTTTTTTTTTTAATAAGCATCTTCCTTTTTTTGTTTTTTTGGGTTTTTTTTAAATTAAGGATTTTGGGTTTTTTTTTTTTTTGTTGTTGTTGTTGTTTGTTTGTTTTCAGTTTTTGGCCGGGGCTGGGTTTGAACCCACTACCTCCAGCATATGGGGCCAGTGCCCTACTCCGTTGAGCCACAGGCGCTGCCCCCCACATAAATTTCTTTTAGAGGGTTTCACTGTGTTTATCATTTAGGTTGATGCATCGTATATGGTGTCAGAAGTGGGATCTGAGGGGCAGCGCCTGTGGCTCAAAGGAGTAGGGCACTGGCCCCATATACCAGAGGTGGTGGGTTCAAACCCAGCCCAGACAAAAACTGCAAAAAATAAAAATAAAAATAGAAGTACAAAAATAAAAGCAAGGAGGGAGGTGACCACCATCTAAAACATATGTTTAAATTCCTGACATTGGCTTGGTGCCTGTGGCTCAAGTCTCTAAGGCACCAGCCACATACACCTGAGCTGGCAGGTTCGAATCCAGCCCAGGCCTGCCAAACAACAATGACGGCTGCAACCAAAAAATAGCTGGGCATTGTGGTAGGCGCCTGTAATCCCAGCTACTTGGGAGGTGGAGACAGTAGAATCGCTTGAGCCCAGGAGTTGGAGGTTGCTGTGAGCTGTGATGCCACAGCACTCTACCCAGGGTGACAGCTTGAGGTTCTGTCTCAAAAAAAAAAAAAAAAAAAAAAATTCCTGACATTTCCTGATAAGATTTATAGGATTTTCTTTGCTCTTAGAACAAAAATAATGAATAGATTCTCAAACATTAAGGCATGCTGGGTTTTCTGGGATTCTGGCTGGCTACATATTATGGCACATTCTTATGTACATTTTTAATCTGATGAGCAAAATTCTATAAAGGAAAATTGACATGCCCAGTGAACTCAAATGGTCATTATCTGGGTTAAGATGTAGTTTTCTTTTTCTTTCTTTCTTTCTTTCTTTCTTTCTTTCTTTCTTTCTTTCTTTCTTTCTTTTTTCTTTTTTTGAGACATAGCCTCAAGCTGTCACCCTGGGTAGAGTGCTGCGGCATCATAGCTCACAGCAACCTCCAACCCCTGGGCTCAAGCAATTCTCCTGCCTCCACCTCCCAAGTAGCTGGGACTACAGGCGCCCACCACAATGCCTGGCTATTTTTTGGTTGCAGCCTTCATTGTTATTTGGTGGGCCTGGGCTGGATTCAAACCCACCAGCTCAGGTATATGTGGTTGGCGCTTTAGCTGCTTGAGCCACAGGCGCAGAGCCAAGATGTAGTTTTCTTTTTCTTTTTTCTTTTTTGCCATTTTTGGCTAGGGACGGGTTTGAACCTGCCACCACTAGTATATGGGGCCAGTGCCCTACTCCTTGAGCCACAGGTGCCGCTCCCAAGATGTAGTTTTCTAAGTCTCAGTTTATCTCTCTAAATTTAAGTTTTGACTAACAATTACAAACAATGGTGGAACACTTAATTTAAAAAGTAATAATGTAAAAGAAAAAGCTAGATAAATATTTATAAAATTTTGGCTTTCAAACAGGACAATGTCTGGAGCTCAAATAATGTAAGGTATCTCTATCTAGAATAAAAAGTTTGCTTTTTCTGCCACAGAGAGGCCAAAGAAAAAACCAGAAAGAAGACAAAAAGCCCTGCAAGAATTATTCCCAGTTCACACTGATGTCAAGCAGAGCAGACTGGCAATGAAGAAAGATTTGCTAACTCAAGGCCACGTGGAGATTGTTTTTCTTACACAATTCAAACGGCCCTAATGAAAATGTAAACTTTAAAAATTTAACCCTAACCTCATTCAAGACTGAAAAAAAAGAGGGGAGAGTTAAACTGAAAAGAAATACAAGGCCCTGGGGACAACGGGATGGAGCGGCTCACATCTGAAATCCCAGCACTTTGGGAGGCCGGGGAAGGAGGATTGCTTAAGTCCAGGAGTTTGAGACCAGCCTGGGCAACATAGATACCCTGTCTCTAAAATAACAATAGTAAGTTTCTTTTCAGAAAAAGACACTAGGAAAGAAGAAAAAAAAGTAAGAAGAATACTCATAAGTACTTTCTGATTTTGGAGGAATGAAGACAGAAAAATAAGCAAATGGTGCTATCTCTGTTCACAAAAGTGTACTTCACCAGATTATTGTAGCCTGTATATGGCTTATAAGAGAACATTTTCTTAAATCTAGAAAACAAAACATTTACATTAAGGGTCAATGTTTTATTTTTATTTGTTTATTTATTTTTGAGACAGAGTCTCACTTTGTCGGTAGGTTGCCATAGCATCACAGCTCACAGCAACCTCCAACTCTTGGGCTTAAGAAATTCTCTTGCCTCAGCCTCTTGAGTAGCTGGGACTGCAGTCACCCACCACAACACCCAGCTTTTGTTTTTTTGGTTGTTGTTGCAGTTGTCATGGCTGTTTTAGCTGGCCAGGACTGGGTTCAAACCCACCACCCTCTGTATATGGGACTGGTGCCCTACCCACCTAGCCACAGGCATCACCCCAAGGGTCAATGTTTTAAATAAAAGTCATAAAAGTGGCTTGGCACCTGTAGCTCAGCACGTAGGGCGCCAGCCCCATACACCGGAGCTGGCAGATTGGAACGCAGCCAGGGCGTGCCAAAGAACAAGGACAACTACAACCAAAGAAAAAAAAAAAACTAGCTGGGCATTGTGGCAGATGCCTGTAGTCCCAGCTACTCAGGAGGCCAAGTCAAGAGAATCACTGAGGCCCAAGAGATTGAGGTTGCTGTAAGCTGTGACAGCATGGCACCCTACTGAGGGCAAGATAGTGAGACTCAGTCTCAAAAACAAAAAGTCATAAAACCATTATCTTCATCAATTACTTAATTTCATGTAACTTTTTGTTTTGCTTGATCTTGATTATCAGTTCTAAGAATCAGTCTGTTTTTTATTAGATTTCTAGAAATTTTTGTTTAGTTCCTTGCTCGTACAGTTATTGGAAATCTGTGTTTAAGAGTATGGGTATTAGGCTCAGCACCTGTAGCTCAAGCGGCTAAGGTGCCAGCCACATACACCAGAGCTGGCAGGTTTGAATCCAGCCTGAGACTGCTAAACAACAATGACAATTACAACCAAAAAATAGCTGGGGATTGTGGCAGGTGCCTGTGTTTCTAGCTACTCGGGAGGCTAAGGCAAGAGAATCACTCAAGCCCAGGAGTTTGAGGTTGTTGCGAGCTGTGATGCTCCGGCACTCTACCCAGGGTGACAGAGAGAGACTCTGTCTCAAAAAAAAGAAGAAGAAAAAAAAAAAAAGAGTATGAGCTGGTATTAATGTTTTTTTCTTGTATGGTTGTTTCCAGGGCATGTCCTCCTGTGCTCCAGTTTCTGTGGTACAGTGGAAAACCTCATGTGTTGGTGACCATCCAGCCATTATATGTGATGTGCTCTGTAGGGCCCTGTCCCCATCTGAACATTTTCAGGAGTTTCTATTTACGCTTACTGCTCCCCAATTTCACAGTGAGAGACGTGGTATGTCTTGGTCCCACCCACTGCTTACTGCCTTTGGCCCTCTAAATTTGGAGAGTAAAAGCCTTCAGCTTAGGAGATATTTTCTTGTGCTATTGACTTCTTCCTCCTCTGCTGTGATTTGAAGTTGTCCCCCACAAAACATGTTGGAAACTTAATCCCCAAAGCAGTGCTGAGAGGAGGTGCCAAGTGAGGCCACAAGGATGTTGTGAATAGACGGATGCCATTGTCTCAGGAGCTGCCTGGTCGCGGAAGTGGGAGTTTGGGCTCCCCTATCTACCCAGCCTGGGCTGTTTCACCCTTCCCACTCTTCTGCACCATGAGGACAAGGTTCCTCAGGGTCCAAGGCACCATCTGGAAAACAAAGAGCAGGCCCAGCACCTTATTACTGAACATGGCAGCCTACAGAGCTGTTAGAAACGTCCTTCTGTTCTTTATAAATTACCCAGTCTGAGTAGTCTGTGGTGCAGCACAAAACAAAGACACCCTTTATTACTTACTCCCTCTTTTTGGAATTCCTCTTACTAAGATTTTTGGATTCCTAGATAAAACTTTAATATTACCTTTTTTTTTTTGAGACAGGATCTTGCTTTGTTGAGCAGGTGTCATCACAGCTCACTGTGATCTCAAATTCCAAGACTCAAGTGATCCTCCTGCCTTGGCCTCCCAGAGTGCTAGGATTACAGGTGTGAACTACCATGCCCCACCTCTTTTCTATTTTTGTTTTTTTTGCAGTTTTTGGCCGGGGCCAGATTTGAACCTGCCACCTCAGCATATGGGGCTGGCGCCCCACTCCTTGAGCCACAGGTGCCGCCCTCTTTGTTTTTTGAGACAGAGTCTCACTATGTCACCCCGGGTAGAGTGCCTTGGCAGCACAGCAATCTCAAACTCCTGGGACCACAGGTGCCCACCACAATACCCAACTATTTTTTTGGTGCAGTTGTCTTTGTTGTTTAGTTGGCCTGTGCTGGGTTCAGACCTGCCAGCCTTGGTGTTCAGTGTGCTCTACCCACTGAACTACAGGTGCCACCCCTTTTTTCTATTTTTAAACTCTTTTTCTTTCTTTTCATGTATTTATTTTTTTGAGACAGAGTCTCACTCTGTTGCCCCAGGCTAGAGTGATGTGGCATCAGCTTAGCTACAGCAACCTCACTCAGACTTCTGGGCTCAAGTGATCCTCCTGCCTCAGCCTCCTGAGTAGTTAGGACTACAGGCTATTGCCATAATGGCTGACTAATTTTTCTATTTTTAGTAGAGATAGGGTCTTGCCCTTGCTCAAGCTGTTCCTAAACTTCTGAGCTCAAGCAATCCTCCCTCTTCAGCCTCTCAGAGTGCTGGGATTATAGGCATGAGCCATTGTGCCCAGCCCACATTTATAATTTCATAAATATAAGTTTATAATTATACAAATGTAATTATGTTTATAATTTCTAAGCTCTCCCTCTATATATTCCTTTTATAGCACTGAATTTTATAGTATTCTGTATCACAAATTCTTTGTCCTCTGAGATGACTAATTTAGTTCCTTCCATGTGTTCTTCTGTTCCCTGCACCCACTCCTCCCTAGGCTTGGGGTTCTGTCTTTTCTTAAGCTCCTGGTAGTCCCTGGCTGTCTGTGCCCTGCAGAGGGCTGCTGAGTGGAGCAACTTCTGCACTTGGCAGGATTTGCCAAAATCAGCTCCATTACACGGTGATTGGGTGGGACAGGACCCTTTTGTCCCATATCCCAAAGAGCAACACTCAGCCCCCTGACCCTGTCCTGCTCAGCCTGGCTGTTGGCCTCATGGGAGCCATAGAGAAGGACTGAGCTCAGTGTCTGTGAGGCCAAAGGGCCCAAGATTTGCCACCTCTTGCCTGCAGTATGAGTGAGAAGGGGAAAGTCACCTGGAGATGCTGGCTGAGGCAGGGCCGTGGGGCCAAGCTGCTCCTCACACAGACTCCTGGCCAGTCCTGGAGTGCTTGGGCCTCTCTGCCAACTCCATAGCACACTGCCGAGCCACCGCCAGCCACACAGCTCATCTCCCCCGATCTCAACTCCTCCTGCAAATCAGAGAGCAAACAGTAGACTTTATGTAACAAAATTCACTGAAAGCTCATTTGCTTTCAGTGTCACTGCATGCTGGCAGTCCTAAGTAATTTTGTTGGTGTTAAGTGCTGACTGGTCATTGCAGTGACTGTGGTGTTCTGATGCGGAGGCAAGTTTTGCATGACACACTTGTCCATTTTATGAGGAAACCAGATGCACACTGTTTTTGGAGGGAGTGCCTGGAACCTGGGTGCAGTGTGTATTTGCAACCCTGGGGAACTTTGTGCCCCCTCACCTCAACAGTGAAACAGGACAGTAACCACACCTGAGTCATTCCCACCATCAGTCCATGTGGCCATATGGAGTTTTCATTTTTTATTTTTTGAGACAGAGTCTCACTATGTTGCCCTTGGTGGAGAGCTGTGGCTTCATAGCTCACAGCAACCTCAAACTCTGGGGCTTAAGCAATTCTCTTGCCTCAGCCTCCTGAGTAGCTGGGACTACAGGTGCCCACCACAATGCCTGGCTATTTTTTGTTGTAGTTGTCATTGCTGTTTAGCTGGCTGGGGCTGGGTTTGAACCTGTCAGCCCTGGTGTATGTGGCTGGCACCCTAACCACCGAGCCAGGGAGTTTTCATTTGAATTTACAATTTTTTCAACTGCACAGCCACTACAAACAGCTTCAAAGAAACACAGACACAGAATCAGTTCTCAGGGCAGTGCCTGTGACTCAAGGGAGTAGGGCGCTGGCCCCATATGCCGGAGGTGGCGGGTTCAAATCCAGCCCCAGCCAAAAAAAAAAAAAAAAGAATCAGTTCTCAGAGTGCACCAGGAAGCAGAAACTGATGAGTCTCTGATGACATCGTATCTTTTTTTTTTTTTTCCATTTCTTTATTTTTTATTGATGGGGATTCATTGAGGGTACAATAAACTAGGTTACACTGATTTCATTTTTTAGGTAAAGTCCCTCTTATAATTGTGTCTTGCGCCCAAAATGTGTGTCACACACCAAAGCCCCACTCCCCCCCCTTCCCTCTCTTTGCTCTTCCTTTCTGATTTCATTACTTTTTTTTTTTTTTTTTTTTTAGCAGGAACTCAACTTTATTGCATCAAGCAGCCACTTATATAGAGCGTGGGGAAGGGGCGGGGAAAGAAGGTGAGGGATGAGGTGCGTGACAGGGTCGGGCCAGTGGCTTGGTACCACATTGGCTGTATCTAGGTAGAGGCAGTTTCAGGCCGGGCCTTGCTGAGTCGTTGCTACGCAGAAGTAGCTGGATGGATCTACTTCTAGTCAGGCTAGGGAAGTTGCACTAGGCCTCAGGCACATGGCAGGGCCCAACAATTCCCTCTTTTGTTTTTTGTATGGCGGAAATACATAGCCCCTGTCTTAGGTTGCCTGCTCTTGCAGTTTCAGTCTTACCCGTCATGGGGATACAAACATCAATGGTTTGGTCC
>CAUYPK010126515.1:0-10013 GCA_963574355.1 Loris lydekkerianus | reverse complement strand
AGGTAGGCGTTGTTGCTAGTTTACAGTTTTTCTTTAGCAATAAATATTGAAAAGCATTTAACCTACTGATTCCTCAATTATTGTAATTGTTTTTGGTATATATTTTTATTTTTGAAATTTACCAGTGGCTGCTGCATTTTCTACCTTGGCTTATACTGGAGTCACTAAGTTTTCCCAGTTTTTAGGGTAAAGTTAAGGGGGTCAGCTTATACTCGGGTTGGCTTATACTCGAGTATATACGGTAATACAAGGTGGGGGTAAGGAAATGAGGGAGGGGGCGGAGGTCACACCTCTGGGGGCAGGACACAATTATAAGAGGGACTTTAACAAATACAATCAGTGTAACCTAATTCTTTGTACCCTCAATGAATCCCAAACAATAAAAAAAAAAAAAAGGAGAGAGAGAAAGAGGAGAGGAGAGGAAGAGAAAGAGGTGGAAAGGGAGGAAGAGGAAGAGAAAAAAAGGAAAAGAACAAGAAAAAGAAAAATATTTAGCCCAGAGGGGAATCACTAAAGACATGGGCAAGGGCTGAAATCCCAGCACTCTGGGAGGCTGAGGTGGGTGAATTGCTTGAGCTTAGGAGAGACCAGCCTGAGCAAGAGTGAGACCCCACCTCTAAGAATAACCCAGCGTTGTGGTGGGCACCTGTAGTCCTAGCTACTCCGGAGGCTTGAGCCCAAGAGCTTGAGGTTGCTGTGAGCTACGATACTACAGCACTCTATGGGCAACAAAATGAAACTGTCTCAAACAAACAAAAAAAAAAGGACATATGAGAGAGAGTGGATTATTTGAAAGGATCGGTTGAATCCCATCAAATGTGGAATCCAGGGCACAGGTGTCAGGAGGCATTGGACCAGAGAAGGGACACTACTTCCATGGTAGCACAGAGAGGGCACAAAAGGTGCGAATAACAGAGGAAGTTCTGGTGACCAGGAGGAGGAAGGTCGCTTCTGAAGGGTTCTTTTTTTTTTTTTTTTTTTAAGTAGGATGAGACTTTCTCTTTGGCAGAGGCTATTCCAAATCAGAGAGGCATGTAGCCAGCATAATAGCCGTGACAGATTTGGAGTCCCTAGGCAACTACTTTCCAGGTCAGGCAGACATCCCCAAGCAAATATATAGCCCACGAGACACAAACTGTTTATCTCAAAAGGGACTGCCAGCCTCAAGCTCCCGGGGGACACACTGTGCTCACAGACCAGGCTGATGAAGTTATGCCTTCAGACTACCAGTGTTAGGGGGGGAGCTAGTGGACTACAATTTTGAGTAAAGATTTCTCCCAAGCTTTTGGATAGAAGTTTTATTTTACTTTCCCTAGGCAGAAAGGGAGCAACACCAGGGAGAGGGAGACTGAGTCGGCAGAGAACCAGGTACTCAGGCTTTCTATTTTGAAATTATGAAGGAGGTGAAGATGATTGATGACTGTAGACAAATTGACAAGGTGTCCTGAACTGCTGCACTCTCCCCTGTCATCTTAGTGGCTGGGTGACGGCAGCTGCCTTGCCTTTGTAGACAGGCTTAGCACTGACAATTGTGGTCTTGCCATTGATTCTGCCCCTGAGGCAGAAACTGAGGCCTGTAGTTCTCACCTCCTGCTATCTGTTTAAGAACCAGCCAAAGCCATAAGAAAGCAAATTCTAAAAGGCAGTTTCTGGAAAATGTTAAGAGAAAGATTTGCATTTCCTTTCTGTCTGTTTAGCTCTTTCCAGAGGTTATGAAAACAGAATTTCTATAGGATGCCTGTCAGCAAGAGAGGGAAAGAGAGAGAGAGGAGAAAGAGATACCATATGATTGATTTTAGCCCTTACTGAAAAACTGCGAGTTAACAATTTTTCTGTTATTTTGCTGTTAAAGTTGTCCTTTCAATCAGCTCAAGGTGGCAGACATTCATGGCTCTGCAGATGTCCTGGGCTGGAGCAGACACTCATCACATATTTCTGGGACTGTCCCAGCAATGCCCTAAACCCCCATCGCATGCACTGGCACCTCCCTAACAGTAGCTATCACCATCTTCAGTATCCTTTCCTGTGGGTTCCTTAACAGCAGGAACCTCATGGTTATGACCATTGTATCCTTGTTCAAAATTACCCTGTGCATGAAACTGATAATTTTCTGGCTAAATGCCACTATCCCCATACCAGTGTTTTGGCTCAGTCACCACTCAGAGATGGCCCTCAGAAAGCTGTCTCCCTTCTCTGGCACTAGCCTGCTTCACAATGGTATTTTAACAAGGTGATAGCTATAGATAGTATAACCCAGCCCTGCCCCATTCCCGGTAGCCAGATCAGAAAGGAGAATTCTACATCTTCTACCCTTCCCAGCTCAGCTGTCTCCCAACCGAAAGGGAATTTCTAGGAGTTTATACAATCCGAAGTCTGCCTCTTTCACTGTCTATCACTGGATCCCTGGCCTTCCCCTTTATTAATTCAACCTCAGGGAGTGCTCCAAAGAGATGGGCCACATTCCAGTCGTGTCATCACTGGGGAAACAATAAAATGCTTCAATGGCTCTCAAGGCTATAAACTGTAGTAGAGATAAAGGCCAGTCTCTGATCATTCTCCAGCAACAGCCTTCTGGAGGGGCTCCAAGTGCAGGCCAAGGAACACTTGCTTTGCTTACTCAGCAGGGAAAACGTTGCCTGCTATGAAGCCACAACTAGCTCTAGCATGGGGCAGAATGGACAGGAGACACGAGGCTGCTGATTGTACCAGCTGGAGGGCCTGAGGTTGAGCAGAGAGCAACCTGCATGGCCTGCAGACAGGCAGCAGCTGTCTGGGGGAGGAAGCGTCCAGCTGGCTTATAATCGAGAGTCATCCCTTCCATAGGACAGCATGTGGCAGCTCCTCTTTCACATTTTTATCTCATTCAATCCTCAAAACAAGCTAGGATTAGTATTATTGTTTTTATTCTGGGAATGAGAAACTGAGACCCAGGTTTTATAAGTACCTAAGGATTTTAAGTGGCAGAAACACTCAGGTCAACTCCTAATTCACAGCATTTTCCTAGGAAAATATACCACCTCCCCATTGTAGAATGGAATGTTTGCATGAAAGTTATAAACAGACTCTGAAGATGCTATCATTTTCTACATCCTCTCCAAGCCCATTTGGCAACAGTGCATCAGGAAAAGGTCATCTCAACTTCCAGATGTAAGAACCCACTGCCCACAGCAGGCTCTGACGAAGTCACAAAACACGCTGTCCCTGCCTGATTTGAACCAAGTGGGGAACAACACTGCCTCAAGATCCCAGGGTTCTCCAAGGTGGAGGATGGAAGTGGTCTGGGAATGCTGCAGGAGAAGGACCCAGGGCTCGGGGCTCCCAGTTCAAACATTTCAACGTGAACTTCTTTCAGGGTCAGACTGAAAAGGCAGATTTCAATGTATATAATTTGGGAAAAGTAAAAATCACTTGTTTTTTGCGATTTATAGTTAACTTAGTCATCAGCAAGTATTTTAAGGGCAACATCTGTTTGCCCAGCCCAATGCTAGGCACAGAGAGGTTCAAATGCTCAGAAAACACAGGCCCTTTGCAGAGACAGCTTGTAGACTCTGGCTTTTCTGCCTGAAATATCAAGACCAAAGAAAAGAAAAAAGAAAGCTTTATCAGGATGTCTGCACTATCCACCTACTGAGACTCAAAACCAGTGACATCTTGGTGGTGCCAAGGGCAGGCAGAGCTTTCTTCAGTGTTTTTACTAGAGCAGGCAGAAGGGCGCACCAGGCTGGGTACCCCGATGCTGCCTTTCCTCCCTTCAGCTGTGACCTCCCCCACCCCTGGGTTACTTTGACAGGCTGGTTACAGGACAGTGTAGAACCAGAAAGTTCGGAATCCACCTCACTGGCCTATGGCTTACTTTTAGGACAGGTCTGAACCGATCTGGTCCAAACTCCACTTCCCACTGGAGCCCATATGTACGGCTCTACACGGACCTGCAATCATCTAACAGCTGCAGTATTCCTCCTGTCTCCTCAGTGGGAGGACAGGCGACCTCAGGGCAGGGAGGTAGGCAACTGTTTTCCCACAGCCATAACCTCCCTTTGCCCAGCCCTTCACCCTCCAAAAAATCCCTTTTTCCCTTTCAGTTGCTTAACATTCTTCCAGGCTCTTCCAATAAAAACTAAATCTCTAGAAAGAAACTGAAAGCAAAATCAGAACCAACTAGAGCTAAAAGGACACTTTGACTTCGTAAGAGAAGACACTTAGAAGTTAAGACACTTAGAATTCTAAGATTACAGCAGCACGTAAGCTGTGCACCCAGCCAGATCAGGAACATGCTGGGCGTCAGTGAGGAGGGAAACATCATTTGTGCTGCTCAGCGCCCATTTGTGAAATCCACACTGATAACTTCCGTTTTCCTTCTGTGACTCTTCATGACCCAGTAGGGACAAGACTTAGCATACCCTTAGCACCCACAACACTACTTCTGGGAACAAATGAGCTATTCTGGGTCTGCATACCTGAGGTGGACATGCTGGAGCTTGCACTTGCACATTTATTCGCAAGGCATTGGTCCTGGGTTGATGATCAGAGCAACCTCAGAGCCCTTTGATCTTGCACCATTTTCCTTGGTTACACTAGAGTCACCATATGCTTTGTAGCTGTGACCCTAGGACAACCACAGTACACCCCACTGAGACCTCCCCAGGTAAGAAGCGTCTGGCAACAGAGCCTTCATCCAACATCTTGCTCACACATGCTTGTTTGAGACACATTTATTGAGCACCTATTTTGTGCCAGGCACTAGGATAGGTGCAGGGAAGCAGCAATAGTGAGGGTAGTTCCTGCACTCCCCACTTCTGGGGGAAGACACATTAGTAATCAACAACCCCAGGTCACCACATGGATGCTTTGCTAAAGCTCTCAGGAGGTGTGGGGGGGGGGGGCCTGGGGAGCTAAGAGAAGAGCAGCCACTTACCCAGACTGGGGTGAGCAGAGACGCTAAGGGCAGGTTGGAGAGGTAGGATATCTACCTAACAAGCAATTTCAGTGAAATATGGAAGGTGAAAGGAGAGACATTTGTACATGACACATCTTCCCTAAGCCTTCATCTTATTATCTCCTATCCTTTATGGCAGAACTTTTTGAAAGTATTATCCACACTCATTCCCCACGCCACCGAAATTTCACTAAAGAAACCTCACAGCAGACAATCCAGCTGTCTCACTTGCTCCTTACAAACCCTCTACTGCACCTGGGTCTCTTGGCCACACTCCTTTCTTGGTCTACATCTCCCTGCCACTCTGTCTCCCAGTCACTGACTTTTTGATGGGTCTGTTCTTCATTCTTGTCTTTTTCCCACTTAATCTCCCCAGGACCATTTTACCCACATCCCACATCAGCCACCACCTCCCTGGTGGTTAAAAGAAAATCAGATTAGCTGAGTGCCTCCCATGTCCTCCCAGGCACTGTGCTGAACACATTCTGTGTGTTTCCTTGTTTAGTCCTCCCACAATATTAGAAGATAGAACTTAGATTCCTTTTTAACAAAAGAGGAAAGCAACACACAGCTTGTGGACTGTGTCTTCCTCAAGTCTGCACAGCTAGTAGGAGGCAAAGCCAAGATGTAAGTTCTGCTTGGACTCCCAGACGTCTTCTCGAAGACATCAGGTTAAAGCACTTCCGAGATCAGGCTCTCTCCTTCCGTTTCCTCTTCTTCACTCCAGACCTCTGTGTTCAGCCTCCCAAGGTCAGATTCACTGAGCAAATCAAATCTGTAGACACAGAAAGTAGGCCAGGGGGCGCCTCTGTGTGGATATTCCTCCCACAGGCACCTGGAACTTCCGCAACAGACCAGACTCTTGCTTTTCACCTCCATCCCCAGGGCCCCTCCAGGCACCCTGGCTCTGACCCCAGACGTAGTGCTGGTGCCGTCCCCACCTCCCTCCTGTCCATGGCTTCTTCCTCCCCATACTCTCCCTGCCTTAGTCTTGTCCCCAGCAGTCCTGACACCTTCCTAGTCTCCCATTTCTCAAAACCCCATGCTCCATTCCTCACACTGCAGCTGCGCTCTTTCCAAAACACAACTCATTACCCCCCTTCTCAAACCAAAGTCACCCAGCCCCCTCAAGCCACTCCCCAAAGTCTTTAGCTTGGAAGATAGAGCCTTTTAGGATCAGCCACGCCCCTGCTCCTCCCCTTGGCTTCTGTCTCTCTCAGGGGTGCTCCAGGGTCCAGCCACCTCAGTCCCTGTGGTCCCAGGAGAGCCCCAAACTCCTTCCTGCTCATATGGTTTGGTACATGCCTCTGTAACAGCTGTGTAATAAGCCCCCGCTCACCCTCACTTCGGTTTAGATGTCACCTCCTCCAGGAAGCCTTTCCCCACTCCTCCTCCTCCTCCCCTACTCCTTCCCAGGCACATTTTTGTGGCTTTTGTCCATGCGTTCCGGAGGGTCCAATGCCTTCCTCAGTCACCACTGATGCTAACAGTTCCCTTAGCCACACACCCCATACTCCCAACCGGATGGCACACGCTTCTTTTTAGCTGGTGTCTTCCTAATCTTTGCATCCCAGGACCTGGCACAGTGCCTGGCAACTAGTTTCTTTAATAGATACTGATTGATTGGTTGATTGATTTATTAAGCATAAAACAAGCTTCCCTCCATGAAGGAGCTGCAGTCCAGACAGGGAGATGATAAAAGATATTCAGTGTGGAGAGCAAGCAACTTGTTCTGACCACAAGGACCTGTAGAAACCTGAGCGGAAGAGCCCTTGGAGCGTCTGGAATTTCCCTGGATGAGAGCTGCACCTGCCCCTGGTTTATTGTCCAGCATTATGGAGCGGGTCGGTGCCAACCAGCACCCAGGGACCCTTCCACATAATTAGCATGTCTCTGAGGGAGGCCTGAAACCCACAGTCTGGGAGGCGGACAAAGAGCGTCTGTTCTCGTTATGCTAATTGCTGCCTCTCTCCCACGGAGGATGGGGCAGTGGGAGATTCCAGAAGGCGGCCAAGCGGATGGGGAATTCCTCCTCGTCTGTGCCCAGGGAGGGGGCCGCCAGCCATTACCAGGAAAAGCTGTAGGCAAAGCTGCATTCATATGCCTTGTAGGCTGTCACTGAGGAGGGGGGATTTGAAGACCAGGCACCTTCTTAACCCAGGAACCCCGAAGCTTAACATTCCAGTTTAGAAATTGTGCTTCCTCCAGAACACTGGTTTTGAAATACAAAGGACCCTGGAAGAAGTAACACATTAAATTCCTAACACCTTAGTGTAAGTGAGTGCACGTGCAACCTTCCCGTGGGGCCCAAGGCAAGCCTGGTATTCTGAGCAATAGACAGGAGACCTGGCTGAGAAATCCACTCGTGCCATAAATGTGCCCCACTTCCCTGTTGCCTAGCGCCCCTTACCTGGGCAGAAGAACTCTCCAGAAGCACCCAGCAGACCACTCCAAACCTGTCTCCTCAAGAACTTTCTCTGCCCAATACCAGCACCCTCCCGAGGACCCCAGCACCCTATGAGCTCACAGACCTCGGTTGACCTTTTGAAGGATGCCTCTCCATGCTTGGAAGCCTTTGGACACGAGGTAGAAACACTTGATACCCACCTGCAGTGGTTCCCTAGCAAAACGCATCAGAGTCGCCGGGGGGGGGCCAGATGGAGGGGAATGGGGAGATGTTGGTCAAAGGGTACAAAGTCTCAATTAGACAGGATGGATAAGTTCTGGAATCTGCAGCACCAGGTAGTGACCAGAGTTAATTATGTATCGCATGTTTGAAAGTTGCCAGGAGTAGATCTTCAGTGTTTTCACACACTGTGAGGTGACGGACGTATGAAATAGCTTGCTTGTGGCAATCATTTCACCATGTATACACCACATCGTAAATATATACCGAAATAATTTTTTGAAAACATTTCTGGGCCCTAGCCCCAGAGCTCCTGATTCGTTAGTCCGAGGTAGGGACTGATAGTCTGCATTCCTAGCAGCTTCTCACATCATGCTGATGCCTGTTTAGGGACCACCTTTGAGAACCATGGCTGTATAGCCTTGTTACCCAAATTGTGGTCTGCAGACCAGAATGCCAGCATCAGCTGAGAGCCAGTTACAAATGCGGAATGAGAAGCTGCATTTTAGTGAGGTCCCCAGGTGACTTGTATGCACATTATATTTTAAAAACCCATCTCTCAAGCTGTGTTTCTCAAAATGTGGTCCAGACCACCTGCATCAGAATCACCTGGAAGCTTGTCAGTAATAAAGATTCCGAGGCCCCACCCAGGCCTCCATCCTGTGGCAACTGCTAATCTACTTTTCTTTTTTTGAGACAAGCTGTTGCCCTGGGTAGAGTGCTATGGCATCACAGCTCACAGCAAACTCAAAATCTTGGGCTTACGCGATTCTCTTGCCTCGGCCTCCCAAGTAGCTGGGATTACAGGCACCTACCACAACGTGCAGCTATTTTTTTAGTTGTAATTGTCATTATTGTTTGACAGGCCTGGGCTGGATTGGAACCCGTCAGCCTCAGTGTATGTGGCTGGTGCCCTAGCCGCTGAGCTACAGGTGCCAAGCCTACTAATCTACTTTCTGTCTCTACGGATTTCCTATTCTGGGCATTCTACCAAAATGGAATCATACAATATGTAGCTGCTTTCACTTAGCAAAATGTTGGGGGTTTTTGAGACAGTGTCTCACTCTGTCATCCTGGGTAGAGTGCTGTGGCATCACAGCTCACAACATAGCAGAATTTTTTGAGGTTCTTCCACACATTTTATCAGTACTTCATTCCTTTTTGTGGCTGAATGATATTCCGTTGGCTGAATTTACTATGTTTTATTTATCCATTCATCAGCTGAATAGATAACCCAACATTTGGGTTATTTCTACGTTTTGGCTATTATAAATAATGCTACTACCAACCTTTATGTACAAGTTTTTGCAGGAACATGTTTTCAGGTATCCTGGGTGTATACCTAGGAATGGAATTGCTGGGTCATGTAGTAACTCCAGGTTTAACTTTTGAGGAAGTCCCAAATTGTTTTCCAAAGCAGCTGCACCGTTTTACATTCTCAGCAGCTGTATATCAGGTTCTGATTTCTCCACATCCTTGCCAACAATTGTTCTGTTCTTTTTTATTATAGCCATTGTTGGGGCACAAAAAATGATATTCCAAAATACAATCTCTCTGACCCTCCCTCACCTCTTCTGTCTCTCCCAAAGCACAAGATGAGGGTGTTCTCTGAATTCTCTGAGTTTTATCTACCTAGAAACTGGACCTGCCAAAGAGGAACACAAGTGCCTTTGATCCCTTCCCTAAAATTTCATTAACCTGAGAAAATAAGAATGTATAGCACAAAGGAAGAGACTCAAACATCAAACACCACACCTAGAGCCCGGGTTAACTTTGTCCAAAACCATTGTCTGCTCTCCAGTCCCATTCAGTTTACAAAAAGAATTCTTTACAGAGACTCAGCCGCGGGGCAGCCGGTCCAGAACAGAGGAAGAGATAACATCAAAATGCCCAAGAGTGAGGAAACTGTACTCCAAAATGATCCCAATGAAGCCAAGTGTGGAGCCCATAATTCTGAAACATCAGAGAAGAACCAAGAAGAGGAAGACTTCTGTTTAAATAACTACTCTCCTCGTCTAACAGAAACAATTAACGAAGTTTCCAGGATGAGCAATGCTCATGAAATCATGGTAAACCAAGATTTCTACATGGAAGAGAATGTTTTATCTCCTAACAGTCTGGAAGACAGGTTCATGGAGACATTGTACAATGCTTTTTGGGACCATTTAAGAGAACAACTCTTGAGTAATCCTCCTGAATTCACTTGTGCTCTTGAACTTATGACAGAAGTTAAGGAGGTTTTACTATCACTGCTATTACCACACCACATCCGCCTAAAAAATGAGATTAAAGAAGTTCTGGACATGGATCTCCTCAAGCAAGAAGCAGAACATGGAGCCCTAGATGTCTCTCGTCTCTCTAACTACATTCTTAGTTTGATGACCCTGCTATGTGCACCAGTTCGAGATGAAGCAGTAAAGAAACTACAGAGCATAACATATCCAGCACAGT
>CAUYPK010126513.1:0-40940 GCA_963574355.1 Loris lydekkerianus | reverse complement strand
CCAGGCAATGAGTTTGGCAAAGTGGTCATTGAGGGCAATGCCATCCCCAGCATCAAAGGTGGAAGAATGGTTGTCACTGTTGAAGTCAGAGGAGATGACCTGGTGCTCGCTGTAACCCAGGATGCCCTTGAGGGGGCCCTCTGATGCCTGCTTCACCACCTTCCTGATATCATCTTATTTGGCAGCCTTCTCCAGACAGCAAGTGAGATCCACGACCGATACGTTGGCAGTGGGGACACGGAAGGCCATGCCAGTGAGCTTCCCATTCAGCTCAGGGATGACCTTGCCCATAGCTTTGGCTGAACCAGTTGAGGCAGGGATGATGTTCTGGAGAGCCCTGCAACCATCATGCTGCAACTTCCCAGAGGGGCCGTCCACAGTCTTCTGGGTAGCAGTGATGGCATGGACTGTGGTCATGAGTCCCTTCACAATGCCGAAGTTGTCATGGATGACCTTGGCCAAGGGGGCTAAGCAGTTGGTGGTGCAGGAGGCATTGCTGACAATGCAGAGGCTGTTTTCGTACTTCTCATGGTTCACACCCATCACAAACATGGGGGCATCAGCAGAAGGGGCAGAGATGATGACCCTCTTGGTACCCCCTGTAGGGGAGCCCCAGCCTTCTCCATGGTGGTAAAGACACCAGTGGACTCCACAACATACTCAGCACCTGCCTCGCCCTATTTGCTTTTGGTGGGATCTCGCTCCTGGAAGATGGTTATGGGATTTCCACTGATGACAACCTTCCTGTTCTCAGCCTTGGCTGTGCCATGGAACTTGCCATGGCTAGAATCATACGGGAACATGTAGACCATGTAGTTGAGGTCAATGAAGGGGTCATTGATGGCAACAATATCCACTTTGCCAGAGTTAAAAGTAGCCCTGGTGACCAGGTGCCCAATATGACCAAAGCCGTTTATTCCGACCTTCACTTTCACCATGGTGCCTCGGGGATGCAGCTGGCACTGCACGAGAAGAAACGGCTGTCTGACAAAGGGGAGGACCAGAGACTGAGATCAGAGTTTTAATGGGCCTTACATGTCAGGGAAAAGGGATAGTTAACCCTAACCTCAGTGGGGTTTTAAAACCTAGATCTTTATGGTGAGAACCCACAGCCAATTGCAGCCAGTTGAGGAGCATTGTCAAGAGATTCTGACCTAAGGCTCCCCTGCACCCCTCATCCTCCACTTCACACTATGTTCTGCTGCACGAGAAGATGGGGAAGCATCACTCTTCTTTTCAGAAGAAATCCTTCTTCGCAAGTTGCTTGCTAGACTCCCAGAAGATGCTATTTCCTGAGACATTTCAAGGCATCTGCACCTTAGACGGTGGTGTTATCATGTCCCCACATCAGTCACTATGTTTTCTCTGGGCCTCAGCCAGTGATGTGGCTGTGTATACTGGTCACAGCTCAAAAAACTGAAAAATGAACTCAGAGCTTTACTACAAAGTATGCCAGCTAACAAAAATAACACTGCCAAAGCTGCGCCCTGGACAGGTTGAGGCTCTGAGAGCCCCAGTGCTGCTGGCCTGGAAGTCTAGTAGAATTTTTTATTTTTTATTTTTTTAAGAAAGAAATAAAACATCCATCTGCTGTGCAGTTAACATTCCAAAAAGGTAGTACCTAAGACCTCCAGATGCCTTCTAATGGGCTAAGACTGAGAAAACTCAGAGGCTGTAGGTTGTACACCACTCTGTGCTCTAGACTGGGAACAAAAACACAGGGTATCTCTGTGAAGTGCAAACAATGGTGTGAAGAAATCCACAGGCAGGAATTATTGAACCAGCATGTTAAAGATACTTGGGGTGTCGGTGTTTGAAGAAATAATAAAGCCAGCCTTTAGACCAGGACATGGCACTATATTATGCTAGAATATACTGCTTTTAGTAAAAATATAACCCCTACCAGAGACACCTTTGAAAACTCAACAATGCATGCGCGGGTGTGTTTCCCCTAGCATGCTAATCCCTGTGCATCCAGCCTTATTGCCTTTCTTATACAATTCAGAAAGCAGGATGGCAAATTGTGTTTACCTAGCCATCGTTCTGGAAGATTGTGTTTACCAAGCCATAGTCATTCACATAAGCTAAATGTCTTTATTGTGTGGTGTGTGATACAACTCCATTGCCAACTTCACCTTAATAATTTTAGAAGGGATCATAAGTTGCCTTCTGGTGGGGAGAGAGCTTGACAAAATGATGGCCTTTGGATGTTCACTTTAAATGTGTCAGTTCTTTCATATTAAAGCTTGTTGTTTCTCTTCCGCCATCTTTTTGTTCATGTCTAGGTAATATCTCCTATGGATTCTAGCTCTGTGTTTGCGGATCTAGTAAGTTTATGTGCTGAGTATGTAGGCAATGGGTGTGTCCTGGGCTGCAGTCCACGCCTACCTGGTGTTGGTTAGCGTGACCCTGGTAGGCAGCAGGGACCAGGTTTAATTCAGTGTTGATAGCATCCAGCAGATAGGACAGGGTTTGAATTGCTACCAAAGCAGTTTGTTGAGATAGTCTAGGTCCAGGTTACTGGAAAAAAGAGAACAGAGTCCCAGTGATCAGAACCGACTGAAGTTGAGCTCTAGTCCTAAGGCAAGGACTCTTTCCTCCCCTGGACTGCGTTATGACGTCTGTTGGGCATGTCCTGCCTTTGGCTTATGAGTGATCATCCCATCAGAAAGAGATCCCTTTCTGTATCACAGAACTCTGCTTCTTGATGGACAGAAGTGAATGATTCCCCCATGTCTGATTGGCCTGGTGGAGCCCCAACCCCAGGTGCTTGGTCTGCTGTGAAGGAACCCAAATGCAGAATTTGTCTGGGTGCCCAGCTACTGTTTTCTGAAGCAATTCTTCAACCTTTCTTAAACCTCCCTTTCCCAGTCTTTCAAATGGGGATCACAATAGCACCACACACACCCCCCCATGTAGAGTTGTCATGAAGATAAAATTCTCTAATCTTCATAAAGTGCATGTCCCTGTGATTTTTTCATAAGTGAGCTCTCTAATTATAGATTTTGATTTTTAAAGTTAAGCTCTCTCATGTTCTGGTTTTGCAACCCCATTCCATCAATCTACTAGGAATGATTTTTTTTTTTTTTTGAGGTTGAGTCTTGCTCTATTGACCTGGGTAGAGTGCTATGGTCTCATCATAACTCACAGCAGCCTCCATCTCTTGGGCTCATGAAATCCTCTTGCCTCACCCTCCCTAGTAGCTGGGACTACTGGTGCCCACCACAATGCCTGGCTGGTTTGTATATTTTTAGTAGAGATGAAAGTCTGACTCTTGCTCAGGCTGGTCTCAAACTCCTGGGCTCAAGCAATCCACTTGCCTTGGCCTCCCAAAATGCTAGGATTACAGGTGTGAGCCACCATGCCCAGCCTACTAGCTGTCATCTTAAAATAACTTAAAAGTTTACTCTCTGAAGACTCTCATACCATTCCTGCAAACCCCACTGCTCCATAAGATAATCCAGGAATGGACACTCAACTTCTGATCTTATAATTGTCAGGTAAGCAATGTGGACTCTGGCCTGATGTAAAAGAGAGAATTTTTTAAAGCATTGTAGAATCTCATTTAGATGAGCTTAAAAGCCATCTGGTCAGGAGAACAAGTCTCTGCTATTAGAAGTCAGGACATGGTTACTGGTGGGCGGGAGTAGTGACTATAGAAGAGGACGTGGGGCTTCCAGAGGGGCAAGAAGTGTTCTGTCCCCTCATCTGGATGCAGGTTACGTGGGTGTGTCCACTCTGAATGTTCACGGAGGCTGCTCACAGTTGCACATACTGTTGTGTACTCTCCTGGAAGTATGTCAACTCTTTGTGAAGTTCGAAAAGAAATCTTGACATGTGCTATTTGATTCCTGTTTCAGTTTTTCTTTGTGATTGTTGTACTTGTCATTTCAAATATTTACTAAAGAAATTCTTCTTGTTGACAAATCTTCACACAGTACTGCATGTGTAGAGTAAAAAGTGAAGTCATTTTTGCCTCCCCATCCCTGCATTTTCAGTTTTCATAGGTAACCACAGGTAAATTTCTTATAAATTGTTCTAGTTTCCCCCCCTCTGTGTATGTTTCTGTATTGCTCCTTTGCTTGAAATAAATATGGGAATATTGTAGGTATAGCATTCCCTAGCCTTTTAAACTTCATGATATATCATGGACCCCTTTTCGTGCCAGGTATGATCAGCGCTGTCTTTTTGATAACCGCATAATAGTCCATTATGTGGATGCACTGTAATTGATCTCAACTTTCTCCTATTGATTTACAATGAACTTCTCTACAGTCTTTTGCTGTTGCAAACAATGCTTTTTGAATGCCCTAAAATTTCCCTCATGACATCTTGAACACTGCTCAGATCTCAATTCAGGCAGCCAACTGTAAGCATCTTTTGATTTCAAATGCCTTCTTTAAAATTAAGATTTTAGGCTGAAGTTTCTGTGGGCATGACTCTTTCATGATGGCTTAATCTCAAGTTTGGAGATAATAAACCAGGCTTCCTGGGCAGACTTCTGGATGTGTTCACTGTTTGATTATGTGTTATAGATCCAAGACAAGTAAAAGAAACAAATGTTTGAGCACAATTATACTTCAGGTAGAGTCTCTCTGAGTGTTTTCTATATTAGCTAACCAGGATGGGTAATGAAAGGAGCCAGCTGAGAACATGATCATTGGCTGACACTGTCTCCTGTGGATAGTTGGCCCATGAAGGCATAGTTTTGATATTTTGTTGTCTCTATCCCCTCTTTTAAATTCTGTGTTTATTCCAAATTACTAACCGTTCCCTGCTGAGATTTATCTATCAGAGTCTAAAGATGCTCTCATTAATGGAATTATTAACCCCTTTTACAAACCAGTAGGGCATCTTCTGGCTTGGATCCAAAGCCTGAAAAACATGGTTTGGCTTTGTCTCGATGCTGAAGTTACTGTTTTTATGATGGGTGGCTTTGGAAAGTACTGATAGGTTTAGGGTGGGGGGAGGTGTTATATGTTTCTGTTTTTGTTTTTTCTTAAAATTTAGTATCCGATTAAAGGAATGGCTAGACAGGTGGACCGTTGTTTGATAAAGCAAGTATATTAAAATGTTAGCAGTAGAATCAAGGTGGTGAGTATACACAGGTGTTTACAACCAAATTCTTTTAACTTTGCTTTTACATTTAAAGTTTATAATAAAATGCTGGGGGTGGGGAGATCATATGAAATGCACTGAGAGAGTGGGAAGGTCTTATCAACAAAGGACCTGATCTGAAGTCATAAAGGGAATTGATTCAGTATCCAGGAACCATTCAACAGAGACATGTATAATTTTGAAAAGAAGTCTTATATAAATTATTGTCATTCTAATCATGAGGAAGAAGATAGTGTTGCTATCATCCCATAGGTTTTGTGGCATTCTTATTTTACTTCTGATGTTAAATCCTAACTCTAAACTTGCATGAGGTTATATATTCAATCATCAGACCTCTTGTAAGTCATCATCTTACCTAATAACATCATGTTACTTTTCTGTGATTCCATCTTCTAATTTTATATTTTCCACTCTATCATATGTTTTCTGTGATGTGTGATTCTGAAATCCAAAGTCATTTCCAAGGGAATTCATGGAGAAGAGGATCATTCGGCCAAGAATAGTTTGAACTGTGATCAAAGCTGTCCTGGTGGCAACCCTCTGTCCTGCTTACCACCGGGCCTGCGACCACTTCCTAAAAGCTTCCGTGTCAATCAGCTGAGTCAGGTTTTACCCAGTATATCAGCAATGGTGGCACTTCGCCCAGCTTTGGGCAGATTTGCTTTACTCTAATTCTCTGGTGTCTTTCTGACCAAAGAGATGGTCTGGGAGAATTAGTGCTTTGTGTTTATTCAAAGTAAAGTGAAACTACAGTGTACACTGTAATTTTAAGGTCAGGTAGATAGGCAATTATTAGTCTAAATAAATAGACTTTTTAACAGAGCAGCTCTGTTAAGTGAATTAAAGTCTGAGTAGATCTGAAACCGTAGCTCAGTCTTTTCTTCACCTCTCCCTCCTTTGGAGTATCAGTGAGCTTGAGTAGCTGTGTGCTTTATTGCAGTCGGAAATAAATGAAGAGTGAATCGTGTCCAAGTGAGATCAGAAGTAAAGGAAGATCACAACTGTGTGACGCTGGGCCATCTGTGGCTAGGGGCTAGCAGGTTCATTCCTTCAGAATCCTTTGCTGTGAGGCTGGTGTTCTGAGTTGGGTCACCAAATGGATCCATTTGCTGTACTCTCTCTCTTGAAGCAGAATTAGGATTTTGGTTTTGTTCTTTTCTTTTCGATTTTTTTTTCTCACTTCAAAGGGGTTTTATTTTTTTCCTAGATGGGTTATTGTTCAGAGCCAGCAAACATTTTATTTATTTATTTTTTTATTGCAGGATATTATAGGGGTACACATTTATTTATTTTTTTACATAATTTGCTTCTGTACATTTTAAGTTATAAGTGTGTCTTTCACCCAGAATTATATGCATTATACCAGTTGGGTGTGAATGTACCTCAACCCTCCTCATTCCTCCCATCTAGTGAATCTCCACTGAGTTTTACTTCCATATGTGCACGGAAGTGTTGATCAACTAGTTCTGATTTAGTATTGAGAACATGTGTTGTTTGTTCTTCCATCCTTGTGATACTTCACTTAGAAGAATTGTCTCCATTTCCATCCAGGTTGCTACAAAAGATACTAGCTCCCCATTTTTTTTTTTTTATGGCTGAATAGTACTCTGAGTGTACATATCCCACACTTTATTAATCTGTTTCTGTATTGATGGATACTTTGGTTGTTTATATATCTTTGCAGTTGTGAATTCTGCTGCTATCAACATTCAGGTCCAAGTGGGTGTTGTTTTTTGTTTGTCTGGTTTATTGTTTTGTTAAATGCCTTTTTTCCTTTGGGTAAATACTCAGTAGTGGAATTGACCAGCAAGTATTTTAAATAAATAAAAAACCATTTTCATGGCCCCAAACCAATCTGACTCCCTTCCCCCAGAGAAAACTACCTTTAATTTATTTTATGAACCTTTGCTTGCCTTAGTTCTGTATTTTTGTGCATTTATGAGATCTGACAATTAAGTTCCTACACTCATCCTGTAAAATAAAAATGGTATCTGACTCATTGCTGAATACCACTACAGTCAGCTTCAAAATACTGCCTTTGGGACGCTATGTACCAACACCAGCACCTAGTCTACCCTTCAAAGCAATTATAGTACTCTTTTTTTTTTTTGAAATGGTCATCAAAGTTGTCATAGGTTTACCGTTGATGGCCTGGAGGTCACCAAATCTCTTTCTTTCAATATTTCCTTTATCTTTGGTTAAAGAAAAAAGACTTTGAGGCCAGATCAGATGAGTAGGAAGGGTGTTCAGTACAGTTAATTTGTTTACTGGCTAAAAACTCTCATTGACAGTGCTGTGTGAGCTGGTGCATTGTCGTGATGCAGGATCCATGAGTTGTTGGCCAAGATTTTCAGTTAAGATTTTCCTGGCTTTTTATCGCTGTTTACTTGTTCTTCTATGCTTCTCACAGGCAGCTGAAATTTTTGACACACAAGTTGATCAGTTTTTGTGATGTTTTCATCAGTTCCCCTTGTTTCTGGCTGCGTTGGCCTCTCTTCATCAGTGATGCTTCTCCTCTCAAAACAACGTTTAACCCATTTGTACACTTCTGCTTTCTTCATGTCATTATCCCCATCAACTTGGAATAATATGTCCCTAATTGCAATTTTACTCTTGCAAGTTTAACAAGAAATTTAATGTTTGTTGCTCTAATTCAAGTTCAACGTTCTCATAACAGCACACAAAAACGTACAATGAAAGTAATGAATTCCACTCCAATTCAAACTCCCAACATTCTTGCCATGGCACACAAAAACACCCAGTCAAATTAATAAATGCCTTCCAGTAAGATACCATCACATGTTAACACAAACATAACAGTGAGACACTGATACCCCAAGGTTAGGAAACCTTAAATAGAGCTGTTTGTAGAATGCTGCCAACGTAAGCACGTTCACAAACTCAATTGTCAGTCATACCTCATACGTACAGGACACATACAAAATTGTCTTATACAGCATATTTAAAATCAAATGTTTGTTTACTTTGCAACTTGACGTTCTCCTTTAATAGTGTATCTTTGAGAGCTTTCCATGTTAGTGCCTGCTGATCAGTTTTTTTGCCTACCTGGTAGTTTATTTCACCTCTTTATTATAAATATGTTAGGGTTCTTTCTCCCTGATACCATCAGTGGGGGAGCATAGGTACTGTGTACTTGTCTCTGTGTTTTCAGCACTTACGGCAAAGCATTAGTGTTTTTAATAAAGAAAGTTCTTGAATAATATAAAGGGAAACCATTAGAAAAAATTTATTTTTTATTTATTTATTTATTTTTTTTTTTTTTTGGCAGTTTTGGCCAGGGTTGGATGTGAACCTGCTACCTCCAGCATATGGGGCTGGCGCCATACTCCTTTGAGCCACAGGTGCCGCCTAGAAAAAAATTATTAATTGTCTCCATTCATATTTGTTGTTAGGAAATATTTTATTTTGTTTTGTTTTGTTTTTGCGGTTTTTGGCCGAGGCTCGATGTGAACCTGCTACCTCCGGCACATAGGGCCAGCGCCCTACCCCTTTGAGCCACAGGCACCACCCTGTTGTTAGGAAATTTTAAAGATGAGAACAGAAATGTTCATCCCGTTAGTAGATAATAAGAAGGATCCATGAATCCAGTGTTAGCAGTGGCACAGGAAAATTGGTATTCTCCTGCATTGTTGGAGTATAAAAGGTGTGTACTCTTCAGGGATCCTCTCATTTGAACTGCTTCTGTCCGTATTAGAGAAAGGATTCTGTGCTCATCAAAACAGGTTCACAGACTTTTTTTAGTAACAGTGATTCTTAACCTTTCGGGTGTTTGGAGCCCTTGTAGATTCCAAGGAAAGGCATAGTTGTGTCTTATGAGATCAGGGCTAAAAATGTACCTTGAAGAGTTCTCAGCACGTGCTCATGGACTAAACATTCATCTGTTGGGAAGTGAGAGCACTGTCCAGTACACGGCACTATGTCAGGAGATGTGCAGCCCTACGGGAAACTAAGCCAAATACATGTTTTCCCCGCTACCCAAAAGTCATCTACCCAAAGCTGTTGCTTATCTTAAAGGAGACAGAATAATGAGAAAATATCTGAGTGGAGTAATACAATGCATTTTCCCATGTGAGAAATAACTTCCATTCATTCACTGCGCAGTCATTTGTGAGTTACTACTACATGCTCAGCCCTGTAAGCAGCCAGAGGGAGAGGTCACAGAATACAGTAAGCAGAAGAGCCTGTTGCAAGGGAACATCCACCAAAAATGGAAAGATGACAGGAGGATCAGAGAGCTGTTTTAAAGAACAGATGTTCTAAATCAGTTCACTCAGCTAAACTTAATGACAATGCCTCACTGTGGCCAGGGATGGTGCCTCACGCCTGTAATCCTAGCACTCTAAAAGGCCCAAGTGAGAATTGCTTGAGGTCAGGAGTTCCAGACCAGCCTGAGGAGGAGTGAGACTCCATCTCTACTTAAAAATAGAGAAATCAGGTTTGGCGCTTGTAACTCAAGCAGCTAAGGTGCCAGCCACATGCCCCAGAGCTGGTGGGTTCAAATCCAGGCCAGGTCTGCCAAATAACAATGACAACTACAACCCAAAAATAGCTGGGCATTGTGGGGTGCGTGTAGTCCCAGCTACTCGGGACGCTGAGGCAAGGGAATCTCTGAAGTCCAGGAGTTGGAGGTTGCTATGAGCTGTGACACCATGGCACTCTACCCAGGGTGACAGCTTTAGGCTCTTTCTCAAAAAAAAAAAAAAAAAAAAAAAAAAAAAGGAAAAATTAGAGGGCAGGACACAATTATAAGAGGAACTTTACCTAACAGTTGCAATCAGTGTAACCTAATTCTTTGTAACCTCAATGAATCCCAAACAATTAAAAAAAAAAAAAAAAAAGAAAGAAAGAAATTAGCCAGGCATTGTGGCGTACACCTGTATTCCCAGCTACTCAGGAGTCTGAGACAGGAATATAACTTGAGCCTAGAAGTTTGAGGCTGCCGTAAGCTAGGATGACACCACTCTACTCTACACAGGGATACAGAGGGAGACTCCATCTCAGAAAAAAAAGGGGAGGAGGTGTAAAAAACTTCACTGTCGTAATTATCTGTCGTAATTATCTGGTTTGGATTTATAAAACTCAGGAGCAATTTGGGAAGCCTCCAGGTTGTCTTGCATGTGTGTTCTCAGAAATATTTTGCACCAACCTTTTTCTTAGGAAGAATGATTTGGCAACATTCAGTTTTGCAGGCACAATGCAGTTTTCTGGTTGAAATTGCACAACTTGTCTTTGTGAACAAGCTGTCTTGGAGGCCTCCGTCTGGGAGAAGGGGAGGGGATACAACCGACTCTATGCCTGTGTTAAATTCATTTTGTTTAATTGCAAATTCATGACATCATCGTTTCTCCCCCCCAAACCTATTATGGGATAGAATAGAAAATACAATGTCAGAGGTGAGGAAAGAACTATAGTGGGACCTTTGGTTGAATCAGTAACAACTAAACTATATATCAGATTTCTTGTATTTCAAAAACGGGAGACATATTGCTGATTCCTAGCTGGTTTTGAATGATTTATAACCTTTTATTTGTGGTTGAGTGTTGCAGTCTATGTTGTCATGGAAATTCTATTGAATTTATAGGTCCATTTATCCAAAATGATTTTCCAGACTTCATTTCATGGTGAATCATGTGGCTGTTACTCCCAAGTACAAAGCAATTTCTAAAAAGTTTCATATTACAAAGAGCACAAACACTGTGGTGGTTATTTTTGTGTTTTTGAAATACAAATGAGTTCCAGGTGCACCTAGGGACCCCTCCCCTCCACCGTGTCCAGGGCATTAAGCTGCACTGCATTTCAGAGCCACCTTCTATATAAAATAGCTACGCATGCAAGGAAACTTTGTTTTTATAGAAAAGAAGGGCAATACAGTAACTGCAGGAATAGAGGAAGGCGAGCCTCTGTCTGCCAGCAGCTCCTCTCAAGTAGTGACAACCAAAATGTCCCTAGACACGGCCGGATTTCCACTGGCATACAGAATCACTGGTTAGGAACACTGCCCTAGCTTGGTGTTAGGATCCTAGAGATAACGGATAGATAATTTTCATTGCAGATGGGAGTTCTGATCAGGATCTTGTGGGCTGTACAACCGCACGCCTGGTTTCAAATCCCTTTGTTATTACTTCTTAGACAAGACCCAGTAATTCAGCCTTGATTTCCTTTTGTGTAAAGTGAGAAAAATAATAGTATCTCCCTCAGAAAGTGCTGGAAAGGACTTAAGTAATTAATTGATGTAAAGTATTAATAATTGAGTACATTTAAACAATTCTCCTGGAGTGTGTCCTACATAACACTGCTTCTCGGCCTCACTTGCAGTGTCAGCCACAGGGCAAGGGTAGGTGGGAAGGATTCTTGGTGTGATCGTTCCTGTTACTCAGTTCTCCAGTGGAGTGGTTCTGTACATTCATGGCCAGTCACTGTGACTTGCTCTATCAAGCAGATAAATTCAATCTAGCCTTATTCCTAGATTTAAAAGTAGCCTACCTCCAAATCAGATGGGTGCAGAACAGGGTGGCATACTGGGCCTTGCTCTGTCATTATATGAGAAAGTTATGTACTTTTGTTCATCTTGGTTTTAGAAGCATATCTCTCTTCTCTAATTCTCTTTGTTATTAAAGTATCACATACAAAGAAGAAAAGTCACAAATAATCAGCGTACAGGTGTACAAATTCTCATCACCTGCACCCAGATCATCCAGAGAATTTAATCAGCATCTCCCAGACTCCTTTCTCTAGTTACCAACCCCAAGGATAACCACTGTGCTGGCTTCTAACTCTTGAGTTTTCCATATTCTCATACTTCCTTCCAGTGGAGTCACAAGAGTACATTCTTTTGTTTGGGGTTTTTGTTATTATGGTTTGTTTGGGCTTATTTGATTCATCTTTGTGAGGGTCACCTGTGTTGTCTTCTGGTTGTCCTGTGTTCCATCTGGTATCCCACTGTGAGGCTGTGACATAATTTGTTTCTCCATTCCATTATGGGTTACCATTTAGGTAGCTTCCTATTTGGCATTTGGGAATATTTGCAAATAGCCCTTTTACCACTAACTTTCTTGTTGGTGTGGGATTTTTTTTTTTTTTTAGAGACAGAGTCTCACTCTGTCACCCTCTGTAGAATACTGTAACATCACAGCTCACAGCAACCTCCAACTCCTGGACTTAGGTGATTCTCTTGCCTGAGCCTCCCAAGTAGCTGGGACCACAAGCACTTGCCACAATGCCCAGCTATTTTTTGTTGCAGTTTGGCTGGGGCTCGGTTTGAACCCACCACCCTCAGTATATGGGGCCGGTGCCCTACTCCCTGAGCCACAGGCGCCGCCCTGTTTTTCTTTTCTCTTCCTTGTTTCCCCTCTTTAATACTAAGAGACATGAGAGCAAATTGGCAGCTTTCAGTATGCCAGACGTGGTGCAAGGTGCTTTACTTGAGTTCTTTAATCCTCTCTATAGTCCAGTGGCTTTTCCCCCTTCATTTTACTCATGGGGATGTTAAGTCACAGAGAGGGCAACTAACTAACTGGGTCACACAGCTATTAAAAATGGAAAATCTGGGCAGCGCCTGTGGAGGGTTCAAACTCGGCCCCGCCAGACTGCAACAAAAAATAGCCGGGTGTTGTGGCAGGCGCCTGTAGTCCCAGCTACTCGGGAGGCTGAGGCAAAAGAATCACCTAAGCCCAGGAGTTGGAGGTTGCTGTGAGCGGTGACGCTATAGCACTCTACTGGGGGCGATAAAGTGAGATTCTGTCTCTTAAAAAAAAAAAGAAAGAAAGAAAAGAAAAATGAAAAAGCTATAGTTTATTGCCCTCTTTCCTGAGTGCATGATAAGGGTGTCTTGCCAACATACAACTAGATTCTGAACCTACCTCATTTGTGCCGAAACTTATGCTGGACTGTAAGAAATAACTCATGAATCACACATAGTAAACCCTTGCAAAACTCAACTTTTTGTAAGGAAGAGCCTGGACTTTTCCTTGGCAAGGGAAAAGTGCAAAGATTTAATATTTATTTGATTAATCAGATGTATCACTGAACCAGAAATCCTGAAAATCAGCTAATAAATAGATGTATAATGGAATAAATAAGTTACACACAGAGACTTTTAAAAAGGATTCCCAAAACATCCTGGCACCCGATTGCATGGCTCATAGCTCTAGTGTGTACTTGGGGTTCTTCTCCAAAACTTTTCATTCCTGCTGTGAAGTAGTTGAAGATAATTTCATGTTACAGGGCAAGTTAAACAGGAAATAATTAAGGATTAGTACACTCTGTGATGAATGATTTGTATAAAGCAAACGTTTCAGAATGTTTATTTAAATGCTGCCTTGCCTGCAAAGATGTCTAATACCTACTATTCTTTGGAGCTTGGTTGTTCTAAATACATTCTTCCAGTGAAGCCCACTTACAGGTGTCTTTTCTGTGCCTTGTAGCAGGAGTCACTGGCTGTTGGCTGGTCTATGGACACGATTTATTTCCACCTTAATTTACATATACCTTCTGGTCATAAAGAGAGTAAAAAAGATATATAACAATAGAAAAATGAGAGCTGTTTGGTTTGTTCTTACTTTTCCAAAGCCTGTGTTTATTGAAGATTTATTACAACAGTCCCATGAGGTGAATACTGCCTCTGTTTTATAGAGGGAGCACTTAACTAGCTGTAAAGATCTCCTGTGTCTTCAATATGCAAATCAGACCTTACTCTATAGCAGATGCTCTTAGATCTTCATCTAACACTACCCAATTCTGCCAACTTCTTGCATGCTTTTCTGTAAGCCATAGGAGAGTGAGCTGGATTGTACTAGGACTGCATTTCCCAGGGGAGAGACTTAGAGGAGGAAATGAGTGATAAGCTGAAAGATATAAAAGTAACTGGATTACTTTGTGGTTTTATACAGGCAAGCCCTAAGTTACAAGCATCCAACTTAACGTACAACTCACATTTATGAATGGAGGCTATTATAAGTAATAGACAAAGGTACCTGTTCCAACTTACATACAAATCCAACTTAAGAACAAGTCTATAGAACCTCTTTCATAACTCAGAAGCTGCCTGTAACCTGATACACAGACACACATCTATATGCGTGTGTGTGTTTGCTTCATACCAGTAATGACTTCTGGGGAGATACATCAGTCTGGGTACTCCAGAGAAACACAACCCATGGAATACCTCCCACCCCTAGCCTGTGATTAATGGATTCTAATTCTAAGTAAATCTGCTTGGGGCTGATATTGCAGCCTGAGTCAGAAGGCTAGAAACTCAGGCAGAATTTCTCAGTTGTGGTCTAGAGATAGAATGCCTTCTTTTTCTTTCTTTCTTTCTTTCTTTCTTTCTTTCTTTTTTTTTTTTTGTTTTTTGCAGTTTTTTTTGTTTTTTGGTTATGGGGTGGGTGCCCTACTCCTTTGAGCCACAGACACCACCCTAGAATGCCTTCTTTTTAAGGTCACTTCAGGGCTTTCACTGATTGCATGAGACCCACTCACATTGGGGAGGGCCATGGGCTTTACTTCTGAAATTGATGGGTGTAAATGTTGGTCATATCTAAAAAAAGACTTTTACAAAAATAATAGTGATCTCTTTAACCATCCTTGATAGGAAAAAGAAAAAGATGATCCTTTAAAGAAGTGACGAGAACTAAAAATTAGTTGAAAACAAGCTATCCACTCAGTGTTGTGTTTTGTATTTTTCTATAATATATAGTCTGTGTATTTATTTATTTTTCTCCATAATTTAAATGAATTGATCTTTGGCTGGAGCATTAAAATAGCAGACCAGAACTACTTAGAAAATGGTTTGGATTTCTTGTGGATTAGAGAGAAAGTAACACAGTCTGCGTTTAGCAGAGCCACACCTGGGCCCACCAAACTATTTCACAGTGATGGTCTGTATTTGTGCCTTCCTGCGTATTCACTCCCTCAGTTTAAAGGCCTTCAGTATTCTGGTCCCTCCTTGCCAATCATTTTGTTCTTTATCCCAACAGACAGAAAGGATCTCGTTAATCACTTGGCTGTCCTTGCTTCAAGCCACTTAGAGCTCTCACTTATTTCTTTCATTCCGGGAATAAATTAGTAGTATCAGTGAGCACCAGTTTGCAGGGGACCCAGACTTGGACTGGGCAGGTGGACTTCCTGCCTGCACACATCTTCCTGTCTAATGGTGATGGCAGAATTAAAGAAAGAATTACAACGTGATGTGTCGGGGGTGTGCAATCTGGGTGAATCATTGTTAAGGTACAACATAATTTAAAAAGCAAGTTAGATTAAGAACTTATTTTATAAAAACCTCAATTCTGACATATGCAAAAGTAAAACCAGCTGATGAAGTGTGTTTGGATTTCTACTCTGCCTTTGCTACACGTTTTTATTCTCAGGTGGCTGTTCCGTGTCCACCACCACATTCTTGACTGGCTTATAGCGCGTTAAAGCCAAGCATGATTAGAAAAATCCATTCCACCTCTTCAGTTCTGTTGTCTGTTGCCTGCTATGTGATTTTTAATTCTGCTGTTGCCTTTTTAGTTACCTGCTTTATTTCATCCTGTTTACATCTCATCTCCATCTGTTCTTTTCTATAGCGTTTGTCTGTGTGTTCTTCCACTCTATTAAAAATTCCCAACAGTATCCTGGAAATGTCTGCTGAATCTTGCAGTAGATTGCCTTTCCTCTGAGCTATCTGCATTCTGTTTTCTTATTTAATGCATCATTATTTTTTCCTTGGGCCACGTAGAGGGGGGCATGTGGGGAAAATGGAAGTTTTTTTGAGAGGAAATAAAGTGTAGAGCTTTCTAAATCTGCATGGATGTGACTGTTGGGTTTTCCATTCTTGTGTTGGGATCATTTCCTCTGGCCTCCATTATCACAGTGACCTGAGAGTTGACTTAGACACACACCCGTAACATTAGAGAATAGAATTTCACCTTCAAGAAAAAGCCCCTTCTTGCCCATAGCTTGTATTAATTTTGTATTTGTATCATATGTGCCTCCCTTGATTGTGAGCCATTTATTGCCTTATGCTTCCTTGTGATACACTTACTCAACTTTGGCATTCAAAGTCAAAGTTAACCTTGTCTCATTATTGATATTTTAAGTACAGACTGTGTCTTCATCAGTCATGCTTACACAGAATAGGCATTAGGCAAATTCTCTTGCCAGTTGGAAGGAAACATAGCGATCAAAACCTTGAACTCTGGGGTTGAAATGACAATTTTTCTGTCTCAACCCCATTTTTCTTCCTTAAGAGCTTTGTAAATTTTGGAAATTATGAATTTTGGAAATTCTTGATTTCCTTGCCTATAAAAGGAAGATCATGGTACTGCCTACCTCACTGAGTGTTAACGAATGATAGTTCCACACCTGACATATAGTAGACATTCATTAAATGTTTGAAAAATAATAGTATAATATAATTATACAAATTAATAATAGTATAAAGGCTCTGGTTTTCAGATATATTACTTTCTGTTCATAGACAGTCATACATATTGGAAACCAGATATATATATTTTTTTAAATAAAATTACAACTAGAGCTTATTCCTTTAATATTTTTTATTTTTTATTTTTTTGAGATAGAGTCTGACCCTGTGACCTGAGTAGAGGGCCATGGCATCTTAGTTCACAGCAACCTCAAACTCTTGGGCTCAAGTAATCCCCTTGCCTCAGCCTCTCGAGTAGCAGGGACTGCAGGCACCTGCCACAATGCCTGGCTGGTTTTTCTATTTTTAATAGAGACAGGGTCTCACTCTTTCTCAGGCTGGTCTCCTAAGCTCAAGCAATCCACCCGCCCAGGGTGCTAGGATTATAGGTGTGAAGCACCACACTGGCCACAACTAGAGTCATTTTAAATATAAGGGGGAAAGTTGCACAAGGCAAGGGAAAAAGGAAGCTAAGTGGGCATTTTGCTGTGACTCTGCATATATCATGCTGTGAGCCCTACATACATTTCACCTCCCTCCTGTTACTGGGTAGTGTTGCTGTTCATGTAGGCATTTGCCGCATCTGTATTTTAGGAGACGCTTCCTGGTTGATGGGAATACTTTTAAGATGGTTTGCTTTTCCTCTGGAAAATTCCATTTTCCAAATGCCAAATTATGCTAGGTTATCCATCATCTTCACCTTGCTAGAGAAATACCTAGAGTATTTTTCAGTCAAGCCATTCTGCAAGGTAGAGTCAAATGATCCATTTGGGCCAATGATTCTCACCCTTGACTTTGAAGAATTTGGCAGAACTGGTCTCATGATCACGCCCTGATACACCTAGTCAGTCTACCAATGGCTTTTTAGTTGAGCTTTATCTAGTTTATTTCTGTGCATGGGGAGACATAGATATCTTGTGGAACCCTCCATGATGTAGGAACATTTATTTATGTAACGTTTATCCAGGTTTTCTTCCTGTAAAAGCAGGTCCTAGTTGAAAGGGTCTCGCTGACTAGTTTTCCTGAAGATCCAAAGTGTTCTACTCTCAAATATATTTGGAAAATACTGAATTCAAGTTGCTAAGTCCATCAATAACATTTTCCACTAGAAATAGCCAGGGCTTACTCAAGATTTGGCCAATTCTGAGACTGGGGCAGGGGGAATACTAGATGACCCCAAATATCTCTGCCTGGTAATAAGGAGACCCTGTGAAACAAAAAAACGATAGGAAATGGCAGAGTGACAGAGGAACCCTTTCGAAGGGTACCCTACTGGGGTCTAGGACAGCTTGAGCATCCAAATAATGTTAGTAATGGAATTTAATAATGGATTGAATAAAAGAGAAATCAAAATAAATGTGTCCATATGGATTAGACAAATGAAGGTTTAAACTGTGGAGAAGGGACAGCTATTCCTTACTCTGGGATGCCATCAATGAAGATAAAGGAATGTGGAGTCAGAGAGTCATCAATGGATACTAAAACTAGTGAGTAAAAGCTGAGAAAAAGAGGGTGGCACCTGTGACTCAAGGAGTAGGGCGCCAGCCCCATATACCGGAGGTGACAGGTTCAAACCTGGCCCCAGCCAAAAACTGCAAAAAGAAAAAAGAAAAGAAAAGATTAGAAACAGAATATTTATGTAACTTTAAAGTATCTCCCTGCAAGGTACATTTTAATTACAAAAGGAAAATTAATAACTTTATAGTGGTGAACCCTGGCAGCATAACTTTACCTGAGTGATCAAGATACACCTTCCTAATCTTGGGATAAACCCAGGTGCCTGTAATGTACCCCCTGATCCCTGAAAAAACACCATGTTGGTGCTGTGGTGACCTGCCCAGGATGCATCCTCGGAACCTAATCATGAGAAACCATGAGGCAGACTTCAGTTCTGTGAACTAACTTTCCTACACACTGAATATTGTCAGAGTAAAGACAGACAAGGGCTGAGTAACTATTCCAGGTGAAAGAGGGGTGGGGAAGGCAGGAGGGCAGCATGAAGGGGCATGACAGCTAAATGCAAAGTTTGGTCTTAGATCGGATCCTGGAATGAGAACCCAAAGTGATCTGTAATGGGCTGTATATGGGCATTTAACAAAATTTGAAAATGGACTATTAGTATTGTATTATTGTGAAGTTTGCTAATTGCTAATCCTTTGGTTATGTCGGAGAACGTCCTTATTCTTAGAATTTACACATTTAAGTACTTAACAACATATATGATTTCATACTCCCAAATGATTGAGAAAAGAAAAAGTGTTTATGTGTCTACAAACAGAGGGCAAATGGGGTAAAGTGTAAACGATTGGTGGTACTGGGTAAAGGATGTATGGAACAGTTCATAGATCTCTTTATTGCCAGATTTTCCAGATCTTTTCTTCAGCTTACTTGTGTCATGATTGCTGTGAGTCTGTAGCACTTTTTCACATTATTAAAAAGAACACATCTTAGGGGATGTGAAGGGAGGATTATAGATGTGAATTTTAAAAGTGAATTTAGAAAGTTGCCAAAGTTATTTTTCAAAGATAGGTTTCCAGTGTCCATCCAAATTGGGCCACCAGTAACAATTAACAAAAACTGTTATGGTACAGTTTACTCATCAAAAACCCATGTCATTATTTACTCATATTTTAGATAGCATCAAACTTTACCGTCACTCAGTAGACTATAACTGGAGAGAGATAGCACGGAGAATTGATATTTCAAACCTGTGCTACTGTTCTCTTCCTAAGACATTTTATTATCCAGATGGGTGGAGCTGTGACTCAAACACATTCTCTAAAAATGCATTTTTTTACCCAATTGTAAATGAAAATGCCCTTGAAGAGGTCTTAAAGTATTTTGTATCACACACTATTCAGGTGATGCATTAAACAATGCCGCCCCTGCTCATGGGCTAAAGTGTAAGAAAGCCTTCTGCGAACCTACTTAATTTGAGAGCCTGAGTTTTAAAAGGAAAGTGAAGTGTAATTTTCTGAATATACTTGTATGGAGTTTCTTTCTTGGGCTAGTAGCATTGCACCAAAAGCAATTCACCTGGTATTAAACTGTTTTAATCCACACCTCATTGAATGGGTTTTTCTCGGGGTAAATTCATGATGTCTAAAGCTGTCCGAACCTTAAGGCAAAGCATTTGTAAGAAACTGTCAGAATCAGTATGAAATCATAGTCTTAAGAAAAAGCATTCTCTTTAGGAAAGAAAATCCTCCAAAAGAATTTACCTTTCCCTCTCACGTCTACTCTGGTACCAGAGTTTTCCTAGAAACTGTCCTGATTTGGGCTGCCTGATTTCACCCTTCAGAAAAGAAATGCTATCATGTTCTCAGCATCTTCCTTAATTCAGTCATCAGAACTCTGTTTACCATTGACCTATACTTCAGCTTCTCGCTCTGATTTAACATTGCTTACTGGGCATTGATTTGTTCAATATCACATCTCCAAACTCCGTCTGGGGTGTGGTTATTTAGCCTCCTACAGAAAGACAGCATCATTTCATTTGGAAAAATGGGGAAATAGAGGTCATGAAAGAGAGCTAATGATATAGGAGACTCTAAAGCAGGCGTCCTCAAACTGCAGCCCGCGGGCCACGTGAAGCGGTGTGAATTGTATTTGTTCCTTTTTGTTTTTTACTTCAAAATAAGATATGTGCAGTGTGCATAGGAATTTGTTCATAGTTTTTTGTTTGTTTGTTTGTTTTTTTAAACTATAGTCTGGCCCTCCAACGGTCTGAGGGACAGTGAATTGGCCCCCTCTTGAAAAAGTTTGAGGTCACCTGCTCTAAAGGGTAGAATCATCTAAAAGACTCAATAGAATCATACTCTGACTAGAAATTTTAAGACGTCTGCCAAAATGTTAACTTTAAGATACTATAAGGAAGACGGCAATTTGTTGAGCATTGATGATGTCTAAGCAGGAAGTCTACCTATGACCCTTTTACTATACTGACTTGTTTGAGCCCCACAACCACTGCACAAGGTGGAAATACTTGACTTTGTGCACAAAAAAGTTGATGCTTGGAAAATACCTTGCCTCACAGGTCTCATAAGCAAGTAGATGAGGAAGCGGGATTAAGAACTACTCAGCCCTACTATGAAACTAATTTATAGCTTTCATATGAAAGCTATAACCCAATTATAACATAAGAATGTGGGGAAAGGGGAAAGGGAGGGGAGGGGGTAGGATGGGTGGAGGGAGAGTAATTGGTGGGACCACACCTACGGTGCATCTTACAAGGGTACATGTGAAACTTACTAAATGTAGAATATAAATGTCTTAACACAGTAACTAAGAAAATGCCAGGAAGGCTATGTTAACCAGTTTGATGAAAATATTTCAAATTGTGTATGAAACCATTGCATGGTGCCCCATGATTGCATTAATATACACAGCTATGATTTAATTAAAAAAAAAAAAAAAGAAACAAGATCTGTTCTTTATGTCACATAGGGAGTATCTTAGGGATAGTCTGGTTCATTTTTGTTTTCTAAATTTTATAAAATTTCAAGGAGTGGGCCAGGCACAGTGGCTCACACCTATAATCACTTTGGGAGGATAAAACAGGAAAATCACTTAAGGCCAGGAGTTCGAGACTAGCATGGACAACATAGTGAGACCCTGTCTCTACAAAAAATAAAAAAATTAACCAGACATGGTTGCATGTGCTGGTAGTCCCAACTACTTGGGAGGCTGAGGCAGGAAGATCCCTTGAACTCAGCAGTTTGAGGCTACAGTGAGCTATGACGATGCTACTGCACTCTAGCCCAGGCAACAGAGTAAGACACTGCTTCCAAATATAGGAGAACCTGTTTAAGTTGACCAGCTAAGGGACTGTAACAAACTGGTCAGCATATGGAGGTGGGCAACACAAGGAATTAAATGTACTGTACTTGATATGTACATGGAGTGCATATGTGATATGTGAAAATTAGGTCAACATAAGGAGATAGTCATTGTAGGGAGATGGTCACCTATGAAGGCTCTGCTGTGTACATATGTGTACACATGCATGAGATATATATGTGGTATATATGAGATATCAAGGCACAGTCAAGCATTAAAATTGTAAAATGATTTTAAGTTGATACATCTGTTGTTTTAGAAAGAAACTCTCGTCTAGCCAAATATAAAGGAGATATTTAAGGTCTGGATGAGACACCTATATTTTATTTTATTTTATTTATTTATTTATTTATTTATTTATTTATTTTGTGGTTCTTGGCTGGGGCTGGGTTTGAACCTGCCACCTCCAGCATATGGGACCGGCACCCTACCCCTTTGAGCCACAGGCACTGCCCCAACACCTAGATTTTAGACTCTGATGTTTAATCTTGGTCACGTTAATGTCAAATTACTAAAGCACTATTTCCTCCTCTATAACTGAGTATAGTAATTTCTGCCCTACCTTTAGAGAGGATATTGAAAGGATTGAGCAAAATAATATGAATTGGCTTTTTGCAGACTGTAAGGTGTAAAGCATTATTATTATCATTTTCATTCTGTTTCTTTATGAATTCACTGAAATATGCCATTTGGGCTGTTTCTCAAAGCTACTAAGATACCCCTTCAAATTCTCATCACTATATTGTGCAATTGTTTTTAAAAACGTGCCCATTTAAGTGTTTATAATCTTAATGTGTGGGCTTAATCTCATGAGCTTCGTTTTCTACTTCTGTTGAAATTTTGCTTTTTCATAGGACATTTCACCATGACCAGGGTATTCGGTAATAATTTGTTATTATTTGTTTTGGGTGGCATGAATATACTGTGGTTATGTGGTTAAGTGAGATGTGATACATTCTGAAGTGTGTAGGGATAAAATGACATGAGGTCTGAAAGAAAAAAAAAATACAGATAGACGAATTGGCAGATCTTAGTAAGCAGGGAATATGAGTCCATTGTACTATTTTTTCAACTTCTGTGTATGTTTGAAAATTTTTCCAATACATTTTTTAATTGTTCTTTTACAGATGCAGATTTTCTTTTACAATCCAGATGACTTTGACAGCTTTCAAACTGCAATTTCTGAGAACAGAATAATCGGAGCCATGGCCATATTTTTTCAAGTAAGTTAACAGTGGCTCAAGTACTTCAACCAGAGAGTTCTTGGAGTATTTTTTTATAATTTGCCGAATTGTTCTATGTTTAATGAATGCATCTGTTTTCTAGTTCACACCTGTCTAAATGAAAGATATTTCACATTGTCTAAAGTGTGATTTAAAATGTAAATAAGTATGTTTAGAAACATAATGAAAATTTTTGCATGAATTATTCTGATTTTATTGCTACTTGACTGGTGCACAGATTGAAGAACACATTTATCATCTAAGTTACTTTGTTGCTGAAGCATTTTGAACAGGTTCCTTCAGCATATTAAGTCTGATGTTTTTTAAAAGGTGGTTTTCTTTGGTCCAACTTTAAAATTTGACATTACTCGCAAGTAGATTAATAAATAGCATCAGTTGCTTTTGTAAAGAGACCCCTTTTCTTTCCCTCCCAGAAATCCCCATGGTAACGAAAGTTTTTGTTGAGACTGTTTCCAAGTTAGTACGTTTATGAATTCCATCCTTTCTGTATGCTTGTGTTGATGAATGTTCATAGTTCAGTATTGGATCCTGCACATCAAAGTCATACCTTGCACCCTTCCATAGACACAGTGCCCATGGTTTTTAACGAGTCTAAATTAAAAGCAGTGTTGGTCAAGGAGTGCCTGGACCAGGTTGCCTGCAGGAGCTGGTGCTGCTTTATTATGTGGAATGCAACCTGAGCAGTAGGCATGTGATTTCTCTTTCAGTCTTAAAATTTGCCTGAAGACTACTTACAGGTATTTCTTTTTACTATTGAGTCACTGGTGGAAAATAGTGTCTTGCTGACAACTCAAAGGAACATTCAAGACATCCTAAGCTTCTCCCAAATAGGTCTTTAACATCTGCCTTTTTCAGCAGTTTTGTTTGTGACTGAGATGGAGCCTCTTGTTTGGAGTAGGTTACTTCCATTTTGTCTCCCTTTTTAATAGGTAGCACCTGATTGACAATTCTCTGTGGTTTATCTCTTCCTCTTAACTACTCTTCCTCCCTTTTCTGTTCTTGGATAAAGAGTCACATGGGAGATTATGGGTGGAAATTTGAAAAGCCTAATATTCTATATAATGTTATAAACCATAAGAATGCCAGTCATCTGCATTGATCATGGCACTGGTTTCCAAACAGTGGATTTTGACTTACTGTTGGGCCTTGAGATCGTTTCAGTGAGTTCTGACCATCATTTTTAAAATAATGAGATAGAATAATATAGAACAGGGAAATAAAACTCAGACAGTATTAGTGTGTATCACACATAGTAAGGGTCGGTATTTGTGTAGAACCCCGTTTTACGTTCCAGTTGCATACTGGAAGTGCACTGGTTCGTGACATAAGTGTATTACTTTCTGTGGGTCACAATACGGTGTTTGGGAGTTCTCCTATTTAAGCAGTGTGTTGACCTGATCTGTCCACGGTTCTCCCAACACGTCTTTTTTCTCTTACTACTTCCACGAACCACAGTAGAGTGTAGTGTTTTATGAGCGTCATCACTGCAATCAGAAATAACTTGCTTTTGAATTCTACCTCTTCTTCTTGATAGATGAATGATGCAGTTATTTAAACTTTTCAACTTGGGTATCCTTATCTGTGAAATGGGGATAACAACTAATACATCATGAAGATTGCAGTAGTAATTAAATGAAATCTCTAGTGTTGTTTCTGGCACTTGGTGGGCCCTTGGTAGATGCCAAATAATCTGATTCTGTATCCATCCAACTGTTCCCATGGGATGGAGACCCTAAGGGCATTTGTCTATATGTCCTCTACTTGTGTTCTAGACGCTGCCCTGTTGGCAGATGACTCGGGTTCTATCTGAGCCCCTTCTGCTTCTAAATGGTGATTGGCTTGCCTTTAGTAACACTGGAGTCACCTAAACTACTCTTAACTGCCTCCCACTTACCAGTATAACCCTTGTTTTCTGTTACTGTTCCCTTGGCATGCTGCTTTTCCTATAGTCCTGCCATCCCATCCACCCTGGCCACCTCCTCTGTCATGCTCACTTATGTCCAGACCAACCAGGTCTACATTATAGGGCATCTCTCTTAGAGGAAAATAAAATTTTAAATGTTTTTTTATGAGTACTGGAATGACTAGTTCACAGCATGCTCTACCCAGACACTTCCTATTTTTTGAGCTCTATAAACTCTTGTTAAATATAAGACCAATTAGAGTCTAAGGCAGGCAAGACACAGTGGTGTGCAAACTAGCAAAATACCTCACTGTGAAGTCCAGGTTTTAAATTCCTAAAGTATTTCTGGGACACGCCTACTAGTTCACATATAAAGAAATTTAAGGTATATTTTATTCACTAGGGTCCTTTTCTAAATGTTGGTTTTCTGTCTTGTAGACACCAAGTAGAGGGCAGGTAATACAAAGAGAAGAGAATTTTATTTAGCCAGTAGCTTGTGCTGAGCTGCATCCTTTGTTATAAGTCCACACGTGTGTTTATACACTCGGGTTCCCACTGTATCAGGCCATGCAAAGGAAAAAAGTATCATTTTAATTTTACAATTTAGTTAGATCTCACAGTTTGTGATTTTTGTATTTTGAGTCTAAGAATGGTAAATTTGATGGTTTGGTATTTTTTTTCCCCAAATAGAGAAATCTTGATATGTATTTCCAAATTCAAACCTGGCATCTTCCATTTTAGTAGTGAAGAAGTTGCTGGCATATGGCCCCGTTGCGGCTCAAAGGCATCATTTGTTGAACCTACATAGTGTTACAATTCTTTTCTTTGGTTATTCAGTGTTGATTCTGCGCCAGGAATGGTACTAGTTGCTACATTAAGTGTCATAAACAGAGTTCCCTGTCCACTAGGACCACACTTTCACAATCACAGTGTTGAAATAAAGAAAGTCCTCTGTTTGTAAAGAGGCTGTACTCTTCACTTGGTGCTCATAAACTCACATAATCATTATCCAGATGTCGTGATGTGAGTGACCCCCTAAGTGCAGGTCTAGGCAAGGCCAAGTTTTGTGGTAGTCTGGATGCTGATTTACTGCCATACACTGGAATAATTGTCTTAACAGTTTCAATTTTTCACTATCTCTGCTTTTTTTCTTTTAACTTCTTTAACATATGCCTGTTATTTGGGGTAAATTTAGTTCTCCCTCTGCCTTTGCTGTGATTAGATATGATGAAGTTCACAGTGTTGCCAAAAAAACACGAAAACAAAGCACAAATCTAGTGGACACATGGTCAACCCAGGAACCCTCCATTGGGCTGGACTAGAGGTTGCTGGCATGTGGCCCTGTTACGGCTCACAAACATTATTTGTTGAACCTACATAGTGTTTATAATTATTTTCTTTGGTTAAATATGGAAGGCTTTACAGAAAAAGTCTTGATTATGTAGCAGTAATCAGTATCAGCCTAGTGGCTATCTACTGACTAGTGGGTGAGCATTCCCTTTGCAACACCATCTCCAAGCAGCCTTGTTCATATGTGTCCATGTCAACGTGATCTTAAGATCGTGATGCCTGGCCTGGAGCTTGGTAAATCTGAATGGCATTTGGCATATTTTGGTTACGTGTTTGAAGGTCAGTCTCAATGCTGAAGCAGGGTGAGCTGGATCTTTTGTGTGAGCACAAGTGCCTTCCCCTTGTAGAGGTGGAAGGCAGCAAATAAAGGCAATCATGTACACTTTTTGTGCTTTTTGTGCACTCTGTAACCACTAGAGAATGGAAATTCTGTCACAGTTTTCCACCACATAATGGTCATGTGTCTGGAGAAAGCATCACCTTTTCCTAGAATCCTCTTTGGGCTAGCAACCCTGTAGAAGAAAGGCAGGTGAATAGATAAAAGTGAAGTTTGATTTTCAAGGATTTTTTAAATAAAGAAATTTAAAATAAAAAATTGTCAGGGGAAGAATTTATTGTTAAATCACTCAAGAGAATAAACACTTGCTTTGTTAATTTGTGTAAGGACAAAATTTGAAATAATTATTTTCTACTTGTTAAAGTAGAACCTGCACTATTCTCTATTGTAAACCTATTTTGAATGCCTGTAAAGATGCAAAATACTGCAAGTTACTAAAATGCTTTTAGAAAATACGCTGTTGTTATTCTAATAACATCCTGCATGGGCTTTCTAGTAGAACAAATAAATATGAAAACCCAGGTTTACATGAAATAGAATCAGTGGAGTGATTAGGCAATTTGTGGAAGGATGCTTTGCTTCTAAAATACTATAATTCACCAAAAGATTTAATTGGTTTCTATTTAAGTTTATAGAGTGAAAACACTCAGTACTCAGAATTGACCTTATCCTTATTTAGGCCTATATTGTTTTAGAACAAAATCATCACCCTCAGAATTCGGTTCTGATTTCATCTTTCTCTTGTTTCTAATCGGTTTCTTCACCATTAGTCAACACTTTGCTCTATTTTCCTACCAGGACTCAAGTGCTTCCAAGCATGCAACCGTCTTAATAGATTTCAATCTGCTGCTTACAGGTAGAAGTTTGGTCTCCTCATTCTTTAAGTTTGATTGTGTTTTTTCATAAAGCCCATTATTATCATTGAATTTATGATTTGCGGTGGAACGTCCCATTCATTTCATTACCCAGTTGCCACTGTCTTATGCTTGTCTGAAATTTCATTTATATTTCCTTGAACTTTGGAATTACAAATGCATGTTTTTGTGAGTATCTACATTTAGACACTTTTCTCATGTGACATCCTTCACAGATTCTTTTTAGATGTAGTCACTTCTGAATCTTTGCAGCAGAAACAAAGTAGAAAATTACCATGTCTGTATCCAGAGACCCAGTCTGTAGGGAGTACTTTTTATATTTAAGAAATAAATAAATTTCATCTGATCTATTTATTGGCCAGCCTGCCTCTTTTTCTTTTTTTCTTCCTTCCTTCTTTTTTCCTTCTTTTTTTGAGACAGAGTCTTGCTCTGTTGCCTGCAATAGTGGAGTGTCCTGGGCTCAGCCTAGCTCATAGCAACCTCAAACTCCTGGGCTCAAGAGATCCTCCTGCCTCAGCCTCCCAAGTAGCTGGAACTACAGGTGCTCACTAGGACACCTGGCTAATTTTTCTATTTTCTAGTAGAGATGGGGGTCTCTCTTGCTCAAGTTGGTCTTGAACTCCTGAGCTCAAGAGATCCTCCTCCCTGGTCCTCCCAGAGTGCTAGGATTACTGGCATGAGCCACTGCACCCAACTTCTTTTTTCAGGGGTGGGGGTGAGATCTCACTATGTTTGCTAAGCTTTGACTGTGAACTCCTGGGCTCAAGCCATCCTCCTGAGTAGCTGGGATTACAGGCACAAGCCATTATGCCTGGCTCAAGTATTTCTGCTTGACAATCTATCTTCAACAACTCTGTTGAGGTCTCCTCAGTTAATGTTAGCAGTTCTGTTTCCCTGGTGAGGGTTAAGCTGATCCTTTGCACCAGTTTTGCTTCCATTTTTATTCACCTTCTACCCAGTATATGACTGTAGTCATTTGGTTTTTCCTAAGGTCTATAGAGTCATTTGCCCCTTTTCATTTCTGCCCTTATTTCATGGTTGAAAGGAAACTCCAGAACTCAAATGTTTTGCAAGTTACTAACCCATTCTTTATATCACGTTGGTGCTACAGACTGCTTAATTATTTTTCTCCATCTGGAGAGGCTTAGTAATTAAATGAAATGGCAGCACCTGGGATTATTTATAGACACTGAGAAGGCAGGAGAAGTTCTTGATGACTCATGCATCCACGGCTGGCGAGGAAGCCTTTTTCTACGCTTCCCTGCATTTCACCTCTCCCCTCCACACCAAGGCAGATAGGATCTGTCCTTCCTTTGACCCCATGTGACTCCTAGCATTCCATTTTATATTAAATGTTCTTTTTCTTATTCCTTCTGCCTTTATGTTGTGAGATGATTGAGGCCTGAGAATCTGTATTCATTGTTGTGTCTCTTGCAGGTGGCTAACACTGTGGCTTGATTGTGCAAATACTTAACTAAATGTAGTGGAAGCATATTTACACTCTACTGTGACAGAGTGTTTGAAATAAGCACTGGAGGATGTAGGACCTGAGAATACTAGAATATAAACTCTCCCCCAGGTTGAGATTTGTGTCTCATTCTCCTTCTGTCTGTATCCCAACCACCCATTCTCCCCAATTCCTCACAGCAGTGCCTTGACCTCAGTTATTACTGTACGTGCCCAGTCCTGTGTGTTAGGAAGGATTGAGTTAAGGGAAGCCTGTCCTATCACATTATAGCTGGAATTTCTCTGTTCGGAGTCCTTGGTCTCCAGGTTCAGTAATGAATTCATAGGCCACACAAGTTAGCAGAAAGACAGAGTTTATTGACAGAAAGATTGATAAGCAAAAGAGGGGGAAGAGAGCCTATAGCAACAGCAGAGGAGGGAAGCCCTTGTGGGCCTGCTGTCTAGGGAGTTATATGCTGCTTTTCCCATCCTGCCGGCAGGGGTGTTTTGGGAATGTATGTCTGGAACATGTTCCAATTAGCCAGGGGCCTGCAGGCAGAGGAGTGGGGTCCTTGCAGTCCTTGCAGTCCTCGCCCTAGGTGAGGCATTAGAGTCTGTGTTCCCTACTCCGGGAGGAGCTGCCCAAATGAGATACCTCAGGCTGCTTTTTTAGTGACCTTGCTTGAGCCCAGAGAGGACTGCCTGGAAAGGCTTGTTTGTAGCTGGAGATGGGGTCTGTGCTGAGACTGATTTCTGAGCTCACCTGGGCCTAAAAAACGAGGGTATCTGTCCAACCCTGAACACAGGAACCCTGTATCAACATCATTAATTATGTGGGTTTTGGAAAAGCATTATGTCTAGGTGGTTGTATAAGCTTCACCCCAAAAAGATGGTGTTTGCTATCAGAGGTGTAAGGCTCTCGAGATGGTGAAGGACATTAATTGTGAAGGTTGTGAATGTGATGATTCACAGAGGATGGTAAGTCTCTGATCTGGGGCTCCACTGGGTCTAACGTGTTTTTAAAGGTGTGTATCTCCTTTCAGAAGTGAGTTCAGAGGCCTTTACGGAGTGTTTTAGTATCAGGAATATCTGGAAGTGTCTGTACCTGAGAACATATTTATGGAGTTTCCTACCAAAATGCCTTTATCCCAGTAAATGGTGGGCGAAGAGGGTTTTTAAAATTATGACCGTGCTAATTTTCTTTCTGTTGCCTCTGTCTCTTTCTTGCATTTTTTCTTTTTAGTGTCTATCTGTGATAGCTGAAAGGTTGGTTTCTGTGTATTCCAGTCCATCTGTACCTATGTTTCTTTGCTTTTTCTTGTTCTTGCTGTTATTTCCATGTCTGTTTTTCTTCTTCTTTCCCCGTTTCCAGATTCTCTAAGTAAACAAAATGTAAGATTTTCTCATTCACGTAGCTATTTGCTAACTCATTTGATCATTCTGCAATATTTATTAAGCTCCACCTCTTTATCATGCCCCATAAAATTCGAAAAGGTATCTTCAGAATTATATCCTACTCTTAAAGTAGTTGGAAAATTAAGTTTTGAGAAGGGTTGGCCATTTACTTCTTTCCTCAAAAGTAGTGTCATTTTGTCATTGAGTGATAAGGGAGGACAGATCATGTCAGGCAGATAAATATAATAGAAAAATGTAATAATTGTATCTATGTAGAATTTTAAAATGATAACATGTTTTGAGCATACAAAGCTCATAGTTGTGAATTTCACAATTGGACTCTGCTTTCTCCATTTTTCTTCTTTCTTCTTCTATAAAACAAAAACACCACTATTAAGTATGAATAATTCCTTTTATTCATAGTGACCCAAATTAATCTTTTTACTTTTTTAACCATTCCCAAAGGAATCTTCTCAAGGAGATTCTTCTTCTCTTTGATGAAGAATAAATTTTCTGTCATTGCTGTAGTTCTAATTTTTTTTAATTTTTAAGTTTTTTTTTTTTTTAACTTTTCACCAGTTCTGCTAGCAATGTGAAACAAGGTCTCTTTCTCCAGAAAGAGAAAGAGAGAAAACAAATTAGTAATTTTATCCATCTACCAACCCCACCCGCCCACCCACCGCCCACTCCTCACCAAAGAAAATCAAAAACTATTTTTGGATCTGCGAACGTGCGAAATTATGTCAGAGAGTGGTGGCCGATTATTTAAAATCCTTTTTAAATTGCTTTTCCAGTAAACCAATTGCAGTAAACCAATATGATTCTTAATTTATTCCTTTCCAGTTGCTGCTGTTTGAATATCATCCTTCTGGCATTTTCCACATCCTTGGTTTTATCCAGTTATAAGTTCAATTCTTTCACTACATTACCTAGAAGTGCAATTTCGGAATGTTTTGGGTTGATGAAGAAGAGTTTTTTTTAATACACACACAAAAATTAAAATACATATGTTCCAATTAAACTATTTTAACAGTTAATTGATTTCATAGGACTCACCATTAAATGAAGGCCAGAATCATTCTTAATGTTCAGATGCAATTTTGGAATAGAATTATGGATGTACAACATTGAATTTATAGCCTATCAGGTGTTTTTAGTACATCTTCCTTCTGCACATGGTCAGTAATTCAAATTTCCTCTTAGTGGACATTACAGAGGACTATTTAATTATTGGTGAAGCATTACATAATTAAGAGACTTTGAGTTCTTTGTGACCATGTGAAAATCTATTTTAATTAAATCATTGCACTTCAAGGACAGTTACCAAGTACTTCGCTTTGGTACATCATTGAATGATAGTTTAGAATTGTTTTGGCCGTTAGTTCTCAAATAAGTCATAGAATCTGATTGTCATAGACTCAGAGAAGATCTTACACACTCTATAGTGTCCCCCATATGACAGATGACTGGCCTGATTCTCCAAAAGGTTAAATGGTTGGCCATGGTCCCAAAGCTCTTTGTAGTCTACCAAGCCAAGAATTGTGTTTCTTGACTCCCAGTCCATTTGCTTCTCCTCCCCCCGCCCCCCAGATTTGGTCTTCCTGGAATGTGATCTAGAAGGGTGCCTTCACTGACTGTCTGCTGAGAGAACTCCAAACATAAAATACCTTACTTTAGAAGGGCATGGCAACTCTCTTCGCCCCACCATTCCCCACCTAGACTAGCTCTTTGAAAAGATGCTTCTGAATAGAGGACGAATACTCCTAATAGAAGTTTATATTCATTGAGGACTTTATTCATGTAAAATGCTAATGACAAAGTACCTACTAAGCGTTATCTTATTTAATCTTCACTGGGATCCCTCAGTATATTATTACCAACATTGTACACACATGGAAGCTGGAGGATGGAGCTTTTTTCAGTATAAATGACTCAAGATTACTCAGGCCAGTAAATGCCGGAGCCAGCATCTCCCCAGCAACAGTCTATCTCCAGGGTCTGTGCTCTTCATGGCAAACTGAATTAGAAAGGTTGGATTTTCTGTTGAAGAAGGGGGAGAGAGAAGGCCTCTCTTAATTTAGCTGGTACCCAACGAGTTATTTTCTCATAACTTAAAATTATGTTTTTGTCCTTTTGGTCCATAAAACTTTTGATCCTCAGTTCTCTTAGGTTCTGTGCCTATACTTATTTTTTAGATTTGATGACAGCCTTTTTCTTCAGCTTCTTCCCTTTTATAAAAAAGCTATAAAGAGTACAGAATGAATGGTGTGGTTAGATAAGGATAGTGTGAGTGAACGGCATAAAAGATTTAAATTGTCATTTATTAACTTTTTTTGTATGGAGTAAGGGGAGGAGGGAGGATTTTTCTCTCACTAGGGGACATGTGACCATGTCTAGAGACATTTTGGGTTGTGACAGCCAGGGCAGAGTTGCTTCCAGCATCTAATGGATGGGGCCCAGGATGTTGCTCAACTTTCTGCAGTGCACAGGAGAGACCCCACAGCAAAGAATTAGCAGGCCCATAATGTCAGTGCTGGTTGAGATTGAACAACTCTGCTTTGTGATAATTAACTAAAGTGACTTGAGGACACCAGAATGTTTTAATCTCAGTAGAGGAGGGAGGCTATTTAGGTTATTCTGCAGGCTGGTGGCCATAAGAATATGTAACAATCCTAATCTCAAGAAATCTAGTTGTCCCTGGCTAAACAAGACTTTAAAGACTGGGATTCCAACATAAGATGCAAAGATTGCCTGTCAAAATATTTAAATCTGCCATATTTCTATGTATCCTAGGTTCACCTCTGCCCCCTTGAGTTGAAGAGCCCACATGGACATTTGTTTCCAGGCACTGCAATGATTTTTAAACAAGCGCCAGTTTAATAGAACATTCACTTAGATGTAGAAAAATAAACAAAGATAAGAGCATGTGCAAATGCCATTGAACTTGAAATCAGAGAGAGCTAGTTTGAAAAATTCAAAGGTCAATGAAACTCCCTTGTTGGGGCCAGAGGAGAATCTGCTTCTGCAAATCACAGTGCTATGCTGTTTCTCCAGAGTTAAAGGAAGATTTTCCTGGGGCAGATTTTAAAGCTGTTAATGCTGACATGTTTTATTTAGAGGGTTGTTATTGTCTCTTTTGAAATTTTTTTGCTCTCTGGCCGTCTAGGTACTGATGGCTGGAATTACTAGCCAGCGTCCCATGCTCCTCTCCTGCAGTAGGACTGCGCAGACTCGCCCATGGGAGAAGGAGCTTGCAGTTCTCCTTTGATTTTGTAGTTAGAAGTTTACATTGAAACTGCTGTTGGTTTTCTCTGTGGCATCTTAATGTACGTTATATGTCTGCACCATCTGAAGCCCAGGGCTTTTGTTTCTCAGTCTGTTTTCTAGGATGCCTGCCTGTGTCTTGAGTGCCCTTCCCACCCACACTCTCAGTACAGATGTTGTGTAGACCACACAGATTATAGAAGACAGACCAGTCTGCACGGATCTTTCGTATTTAGTGGAAATCAATTCCACCATTTGTACATGATGTGATAGCAAACTTGGAAGAAACGTAACTTAGGCATGTGAGACTCTTTATGATTTTCCCAGTATCTCTCTTTTTCTGTAACACCTGATCTTGGTAACACTGTTTTGCCAGCTGTGGTATTTTTCAAGAGTGCAGCTCCGGAGGTTTGTGAGGGATTAGGAGACAGAGTTTTTTGGGAGAACTTCTATTATGGAAATACTTTATTCTTCCTGCCTTTTAACTGGCCACAAGTGAGAATCCAGATGAGCTCCATAAAAGGTACAGGAGTTGGAGCTCACATGACTTCTTCATTATGACTGTACAGGTGTCTTTTGAGAAAATTTTTGGTATTGAATCTTGTTTAGGATGTGATGGGAGCTGTGAAACATACTTCTCTGCATTGACTTACCTGGACACAAATTCTGTTTTTCTTAGAACACTATGTTTTATGAATGTGTATTAAGTTTATATGGTTTTTGTAGTGTACAGCTCCCTAGGTAGTGGTGTATAAAACAATATAATAGAACTAACTAATCTAGATCTTGCTTAATTGGAATTTGAGTTTGTCCAGAGCTGAGGTAAGCCAGGACTTGCTTTTGCATTTTAAGAAGGCATTAATTAGGCACATCAGTGGTGTAAATAAAATTGCAATGGGGGGGGATTGCTTCATCTGTACATCAAGTGGGCATTTTCAATCCATTTTACAGAATATTAATTTAACACATTGACGGCCACATTAGAAAAAATATTTTTTATCCTTAGGGCCACAGTGTTTTATTAGATCAAGATAGGCCAAGAGACATGTGAGTTATATATGCTTCATGAAGCCCCAGATAAAAACTAGTGTAAGTTAAATACTCACATGGCAGTAAATGTGTTAATGGAGTCCCTTGGTTTTAACAGAGAACTCTTACATGTTCACATCAGTGGATTTTGGTGAGGGGTACTCCTAAAATCACACTATCAGCAATTGTTTTGTACCACATATAATGAAATAACAGTATTTATCTCTGAGACAAGACTCAATTTGGGCATTTTCATAACTCACTTCTGGGGACTTCTCCATCCATGTTACTAAGGTCTCACTTGACCTTCTGCAGTGCATTCCTTGGTAGCTTGGCATGCTTGAACCATTCTAATGAAGTTTCAGTGAATTATTTCTATTTTTAGGCCCTCTCCAAAGGTGGCTGCCAGACACTAGTTCTGTTTTTTGTTTTTTTTTTTTAAACTGAACTGATTATGGGGTTTAGTGCCAGATGCTTCAACAATTCAAGCAGTTAACTAACACAAAGCCAATTGCTAAATCTTTTAGAAAAGGAAATGAATGTTTAGAGTCATATTCAAACTTGTAGCTCAGCTACCATCTCTGTTTTTGAATGACAGTCAACCTAAAGCTTTGTGGTTCCTCTATATTTCAAATTTTAGAGGTGAAAGATGTCCTCATCACAGTAAAACAGTTTATACAGGTAAAATCCCAAGTCTTCTGAAAAGAGATTTTCAGAGTCTGATTCTCTGTGAATGTAAACAATAATAAAAATAACAATAGTTGGCATTTATGGACTCTGCTTATGTGTCAGGTCCTCTGCCAATTCTGCCAAGCATTCTGCATACGTTATCCCATTTAGTGCTTGTTAACAGCCCTCTGAGAAGGAGATTCTGATTCCAGAAATTTCCCAGATGCTAAAAGTCCCCTTGATTGTGAAATCAGTGTCTAAAGTTTTGGAGGAAGAAAATTCTGTGCATGAATTCTGACTTCCCAGCTCAGCACCCGTAGCACAGTGGTTACAGTGCTGGCCACATACACTGAGGCTGGCAGGTTCAAACGCAGCCCAGGCCTGCTAAACAACAATGACAACTGCAACAAAAAAGCCAGGCGTTGTGGCCAGTGCCTGTAGTCCCACCTACATGGGAGGCTGAGGCAAGAGAAGGGCTTAAGCCCAAGAGTTTGAGGTTGCTGTGAGCTATAACGCCATAGCACTCTACCGAGGGTGACATAGTAAGACACTGTCTCAAAAAAAAAAAAAAAAAGTTCTGACTTGTCACTTACTGGCTTATTCCTTTGGACAAATCTATTTAATCCCTCTCTGCCTCAATTCCTTTGCCCATAAAATAGAATATTGATACCTGATTGATTTATTGTGAAATTCAAAGGAGACAATGTATACGAAATCACTACAGAGAAGTCTTTAAAGCACTCTATAAAAATTGTTACAATAGAAATAGTTTTCCTGATGATAATTAACAATGACTGGGTGTTTCAATGCTAGAATAAAATGGAATACTTTGAATTATTACTTCCCTCCATCCTGAAGTCTGTCCCAGAGTATCCTCACTAACGTAAATGTAATGCTTCTGCAGGTCAGGTGCGCACACCCGCCTGCTTGCATTTTGGTAGAGGGTGCTCTAGGTCTCTGATTGCCTTGGCTGTGAGACAGGATCTTAAGTGGTTGTTATTGGAGTAGTGACTCAGTAATTCAGGAGGAGGCAACCAAATTCAGATTTCCTCAAGGAGCACCTACATGTCTCTCTTCTTTAAAAAGAAGCTAAAGTAATTCGCTGTAACACTTTGGATGGTGAAATAAATAGATATTTAATTGGAGCAGCCAGTCAGTGGAGAAAAAGGCAGGTAACCCACTGATAGGTGGTGGTGAGGCCATTTAGAACTGAACGGGCCCCATCTTCACCCGGACCCCAAGGGACTGCTTAATTCGTAGTCGTGAGCTCCTCTCCGGTGACAAAGTCATGAACCAGGGATCCTTCCTGTGGCCTTATCTTGTGGTGGGAATAGCTCCTTTTCTGTGAGGTCCCTTATGAGCATCTACTTGGTTGGAGACAATGCCAGCAATAAGGATATGATTGTTGGAAATTTTTACACCCCGGAGCTCGTGAATTATTATCTGTTCTGGGGATTCATTAGTCCTGATGTTTGATGTGGCTGGAGGGTGGGAGTTACGGATGGGAGGTGCGGTCTTCTTCTGTATGTGGGAGTTCTGACTCAAGTTCCCCTGGTCTGATGGGATGAGATCACCCCATACACACGCTCCTCCCTTCCTCCCTCCCTCCTCCTCCCCTGTGACTCCTCTCTGCCATCTTCATTCCTTCCCTTTGCAAAGTTGTGGAATCACTATGGTGAAACATGTACACTGGTTAGCATGGTGTTCAAAGGACTGAATAAGACACGGTCCCTGTCATCATGGAGGTCACCTCCCCCTCCCGCCCCCAACTGTCAAGCTTCTTAAGACAAAGACCTTTGCTTGTTTGGTATTAATGTTCTTGATGTCTATCACAGAGACACAATGAATAAAAATAAAAGAGGTTACATGGGAGTCAACTTGTGAATAAAATGGACTCTGGGTCCACATTGCTGAATTAAATCCCTGTTCTGCTATTAGCATCAGTAAACTTCAGTCAAGTCTCCACTTACCTCTTTGTTTTTTGTTTTGTACAGTGGTAAAATTAGTAAGTACAAAAGTTGTGCACAGGGAAAAGTAATTAACCTGCCTGTGTTAGAGAGAAAAGGCATTCTCACCTGAACAAAGTATGTAATGTGTCTATTATTGTTTTATCTCTTGCTTTCCACACTCAGTGGGCTGAAGTATACAACAGTTGTCCCCAACCACGGTAGCACATCAGAGTCACTGAGCTTTTAAATAACACCAGTGCTTGGGTTCCACCGCTGGGATTTAGGTGTAAGTGTTTGGCAGGAGACCTGAGTCTTCTGTATTTTAACATTTACTGACATAATTCTAGCTAGTGCTGCACAGCTTGAGAGCTCCCAACTGGGCTAGTAATGTGGCTCATCTGGGCTCCCCGGGGACCCCCTTACATGCCCGCTGACCCACCCCAGCTATCACACCTGCTCTCTGCCTAGGTGGCTGAGGATTCATTTAGGCCTTACCCTGAGGGTTCTAGTTTTCTTTCTCTTTTCCCTTTTTTTAAGAGATAAGGTTTTAAAATGTTACAGGCATGAGCCACCATGCTTAGCCTCATGTTTTCCACCAAGCTGCCTACAAAGCACAGGCTTGGAGCTGGCTATCTATGGAAACCCACTTTAAGTTAATACAAATTGGGTTTTGATGGCTGTTGCCATGCAGCTCCCCCTGGTCCCATGGCTTCATGAGAGATTTTGGACATTCCAGGCACAGGCAGCATCTGCTAAACAGCTCAGTACCCAGAGGCAGGCCTTTTCCAGCCCACTGTCCACACTGAGGCCATGTGGGACCCAGGCTGAAGATTTGTCTCTGAACTGGGCCAACAGGAATTGTGCGCTTAGTGAGGCGAGGCAGGCTCAGGGGTGTTCTTAGGCGGCCCATGAACGCCTAAGTTGCTGTTGAAACTTTTTGGAAGCCCAGAAGCAGTTCTGCTCATGCCTGGCTGTGTTCTGCCAAGAGGTATTTGCTGATGTTTGCGCATCAGGAAGGCTGTGACCTGCCGCAGAAGAGCAGTTCTATCCACAGGCTGACTGTGCTGTACGGAATGATAATCTACCTTCCGTGCCTTTGCCTCCTAGAGCACCAAGTAACGATCTCTTCTCTGCAGCTTTATAAATGATGAAATGTTGCACAATGTATTTTTGCCAGGCAAACATGTAGAATCAGCCCAGATGCTCACCAAAGTACCGTGCCTTCAGTTATATCCTTGTTGTAAAAGCTTAATTTGAAAATTCTTGGGTAATAAAAGAAAGAGAGAGCACTGATTACCATCCCAGTGGCTGAGCACCCAGTCTTGGTGTCGGAAGGGACTCTGTTATGCACTGATGCTATCGGTTACGTAGAATGTCAAAGCTTACATCCCTGGTGGCCTTCAGGGAGGCAAAGGAAAGGTGTGTAAAAGTAGAAGACTGTGACTTGGTATAGGCATAGGCTAGCTGGGGACTGACAAGACTCAGATGACAATCAATGGCTAGATGTGACAGCAGTACAGGAGATCACAGAGCATCCTGAATTCTCAGGGAAAGGGAAGTGCTGCTGTCTGGATCAGTCTGTCTCGTGCACAGAGTGTAATCTGGCCGGTTTCAGTATTCATTCACCAAATAGGCCTTGTAGACAACAGCAAGCCAGGCACTGTGCCAGGAACCAGTGCTGCTCTGGTTAGAACACAACTGTGTGGTCTTGGTCTTTGTGGACATCAGTCTGTTGGGGAAATGGGTGTTAATCATGTACACCTGTCAATGGACGAGATTCAACTTGTGTTACGTAGTGAAGGAAAGAGATATTCAGTACTTTGAGAGCATGCGATGTGGGTAAGGCTCATTTTCAGGGTTGGGAAGGACTATCCGGAAAAAGATGGGATTGGGCTGAGGTTAACTAGGGTAAGAAGTAGAGCTGAACGGAGCAGGTGGCCAAGTTGCCAGGGTATAGCATGTATGATGTCCCCAAACAGGAGAACTGAGTGTCTGAGGACCTGAGACAAAGCCATCAGGGCTGGACCTAGGAAGTGTTAGCTCCACTGGATCCTAAAAAGCCTTAAAGGTCATCAACTCTGGACTTGTCTGGGTAAGTCACAGAAAACTGCCAGAAGATGAGAACTAACCTGGTTAGCATTTTGAACAGCTTGGGAATACTAGGGAGAGACCTGCTCAGCTCTCAGAGCAGGGAAGGAGGCAATGGCATCCGTTTGTCATAAAGAGAAGAGGTGGTGGTAGCTGGGATCTCGGGAAAAATGATCTCTTTCTATTACCAAGATTGTGAGGGTTTTATGTTCTTATGTGGGAGGAAGAAAATTAGTTTCAGTTTCTGGAAGCATGAGTTTGAAGCAGTTTGGTGACTAATGAAAATAACACTTTTGGAGCAGGAAGGCAGGTCAGGAGGGGTTTTATAAATGCTGCTCATGCTTGGATTTATAGAAGCATCCTCTTTGCTGTTTTGATACTGGCAATTTTTCTGAGCTCACTTTTCGCTGCTTTTCTCATTTGATGTTTTCTCCTGTTGTGTGTGTTTCTTTCCATGTTTTATGTGCTTTATTTGAGTGTTTAAATGGACCTTCTGTCTTCTTCTGGTTCCATTTTAATTTTGGAGAGCTAGACTGGGGCGGGATTATGAAGATGAGTTTGTGTGTGCGTTTGGCCGTGTGTTATCTCTGCAATTACAGCTGACCGCTTTTCATTGTAAAAGTTAATTTTGCAGCCATATTGTAAAGCCCATAAACCCGTAGATTGAATTTCTTGGGGATTTTATTAGTGTATTTCTGAAAATAGTCCATAGATGTCTAATATTTAAAAATTACAGTTGTCATTCATAGTATTGTATTATCTCTCCACCCTCTGGGTTTCAGGACAGATTGATGACCAGGCTGAATCCTAATTATAATTATCTGAATAAAAGAACAAATTAGGTGTATGGTCCCTAGCTGCAGTGGCCTTTAATGCCAATCACATTTTATATTCTATTTACAACTTACATTTGTGAAGACCTTCCATTTGGGTTTCATTTGTAGCACAGAAGGATTTTTAAATGTACACAGTTTACCAGCTCATCTTAGAAACTCAGAGCAAAAAGCCAACTATCTTAAAAGTGAAATTATGAGCCAAGCTGGCTTAAGATGGCACCGTAAGGGACTGACTGTTAGAAACACATCGGAACCCCCACCAGCCAGTAATATGATCACACACTTCAGCAAGGGCAAACTCGGGGTCTCTGTGTAACAGATTGCCTTGTTCCACTTAGCACTATAAAGATATTGGTGATAAAATCTGAAAGTATGAAATAAGCTTGGTAAAGGACAGACTTCTCAGTTCCTTTAGATCTTGCTCACGTAATCTTCCAGCAGAGGTGCGAGGATAGGACTCCTATTAAATGCGGTTCAGGATGTTCTGCCAGAAATGATACTACTCCAGACCTGTGCTCATCCCTGCAAATGAAACCTAAATACACCCACCACAGCACCAAGTGTTCTTTAAAGGACTGACTCCTGTCTAAGTGTTCCCACATAGGCGGATTAACACTCATGAGTAAGAGTGTATTTTTGACAAGCTCATGTTACTGCTCTTTCCTCCTCCTTAAAATGAGAAAACACCATAGCATAGTACAGATCTGTTTCAAAGACAAATTCCTAGATGACCTCCCAGCATGAAATAAGCTTCATTCGTTTGTGCCATTTGTATCTAGCACTCAGAAATTAGAACTCTAAGAATCACAATAGTCCAATGCCTAAATTCACTCGGTTATGTGAATTAAATTATTTTATTTTATTTTTTTAATTATCATATTATATTATATTATATTATATTATATTATGTTATATTATAGATAAAAATATGCACCATAGATGTGGCCCAACCCATTACCCTCCCTCCACCCAAACCTCCCCCCTCCCTTCCCCTTCCTTGGTCCTTTCCCCATAGTCTTGTTGTATAGTTAGGTTATAGCCTTCATGTGAAAGCTATAGTTTAGCTTCATAGTAGGGCTGAGTACATTGGATACTTTTTCTTCCATTCCTGGGATGCTTTGCTAAGGAGAATATGTTCCAGCTCCATCCATGTAAACATGAAAGAGGTAAAGT
>CAUYPK010126509.1:0-123085 GCA_963574355.1 Loris lydekkerianus | reverse complement strand
TTCTTGAGATACTTTACTAAGAAGAATATGTTCCAGCTCCATCCATGTAAACATGAAAGAGGTAAAGTCTCCATCTTTCTTTAAGGCTGCATAATATTCCATGGTGTACATATACCACAATTTATTAATCCATTCATGGATGGATGGGCACTTAATGGGCCATTCAATTCTATAATTCTGCTACTAGGTATATATACCCAGAAGACCAAAAATCACATTATAACAAAGATATTTTTACCAGAATGCTTATTGCAGCCTAATTCATAATTGCTAAGTCATGGAAAAAGCCCAACAAATATTATTTTCCTTGAAGTGACTGTATCACTGCCTCCATGTTTGAGAAAATGTCAAACAAGTACCCAAGTCTGAATACTGAATAGACATAGGTTTTCCATTGATTTTCTTTTCTAGCAAAAGCTGTATTCCAATGGTAGGGGGGAGGTAACTAGTTCAGCTTGAAACTCAAATGACTATAAAATGTTCACTGTACAAAACCTTTGATTTTCTTCAAAAAATATGTTTGTATTTTTGTTTTTACATTCAGAATACTAAAAAGATATGTAGTTAAGGATTAAGTCTTAATAAAGTTAATAATTTTCACTATTTTTATCAAGGACATTCTTAAGTTAACATGGTGAAAAACATAAAAAATATATATTATTATTATCATCATTATTATTACTATTAAATTTGGTTCGACCTCACTGATTCCTCCAAAGCATCTTAAGAAACATCAAAATTCTACAGACTATCCTTTGAGAATGGATACAGAAAATTATTCAGAAATATCAAGAAGCCCATTTTCTGTCAACATAGAAATGGTTTTGCATCTTGTTAGTATAAACTGATAAATTCAATGTATCTCTCCCTCCCCTTCTGCCTCCTTTAATTCCTCCTCCTCTTTCCAATTTTGGGGACAGCACGGCAGCTAAATACATTCATACATTATCTTTGAGCAATAATTTATTAAACACCAAGGTGCATCTTGGATCATACAGCTTGACACATTTAGCTACAATGAACAAAATGAAAATAAAACTGAGACATCGTAGGCCTCAGGCCCTAAAGAGGAATGGGGAAGGTATACCAGTAAAATTGGAGAGAGTGTTTTTGAAAGCGTTTTTTTTAAAGTTATTACCACACATTACAATGATCACATTAATTGAGTCTGTGAGGCCTGTCAGGAGTCAGATTTCACTCTCCACATTCACAGATTTTCCCAGATGCTTCAGAGGGCCACATAACTTTGTATTCCCTCCTGGTGGATGACCAGGTGGACTATATAAATCATCTGACCTGAGACACTTTTTTAAAGTAAAACACTCTTAATAATTATTTTAGGACACTGGGTATGACTTGGACTATCCCAAGTAGCGTGGGAAGAACATGTGCCCTGTGGTGAAGACAACATTCCTTTAATAGGGCCATTTTCCTGAACTGTGATTTAGGAATCTCAGCACTAAACCTGCAGGGCTGAATCTAAAGACTAACTGAGGTATAAAGAAATTAAATTACGGACTGTTGACTTCTGTGTCAGCAAGAAAAAAACTGCAGTTTTCAAAACCTAATAACTGTCTCCCTCAAAATAACCAGTGGTTGCTTTTAATTTTTATGCTTTCTGAATACAAAAAAAAAAAACATTTTTTTCACATTGTGTACTCCTTGCTTTTCTTTATTAAATTCCTTCCTTGGTGAAATATTAAACCTTTTTCCAATTGGAAATGAAAGGGCACTGCAGGTTACCATAGGGTTTTCTCTTTGATTTCTTCCCAGGCATAAGACTTACAAATTAATCTAACTTCACAGACCTAGTTTGTTCTGTCTGCACCCTCAATTTCGAGCTAAGCTGCTGTTCACCTGCTGGCTCCATAGCCATCCCCCATCTGGTTAGATGTTAGATAATTCCACAGGTACCAGGTGACTTCAAATACCAGGAGGCACTATAATACATTTGTGTCGTGAGCAAAAAAAAAAAAAGGAAAAATAAATTAATGTTGTAAATGATTTTTATTGCAAAACAAGTCTAGGGCAGTGCCTGTGGTTCAGTGAGTAGGGCGCCAGCCCCATATACTGAGGGTGGTGGGTTCAAACCAGGCCTGGCCAAACTGCAACAAAAAAATAGCGGGGCATTCATTGTGGCAGGCACCTGTTGTCAGCTACTCAGGAGGCTGAGGCAAGAGAATTACCTAAGCCCAAGAGCTCGAGGTTGCTATGAGCTATGATGCCATGGCACTCTACAAAGGGCAACAAAGTGAGACTCTGTCTCTAAAAAAAAAAAAACAAGTCTAATTGAAACTGATCATAGGAATCAGAACTCATTTAATAAACAATGAAAAATTTTATTTGGCTATAAGCCAAGGAGCTTTGAATGCAGAGGAAAAAGGGGGCCACTTCTCAGGAGCTTATATTCACCACTCTACAATTCTATTATTTTTCTTCCTCATTTACACCAATTCAGTACTAAAAATGACATTCCCTCTCCGTAAATATATCTACATCTGTTCATATTTCCTCTTTCTTTCTTCATGTAGCACACACATATTGCTATTTGTACTTAAGAGTTTGGCAGAAGAAAGGAGAGCATCTATTCTTATCACTGGCTTATGGCTATATCCCTTCTGTCTCACAGGCAAATTTTGAGTCTATCAGCTTCATTTTTGTAGGAAGTCTAAAGGAAGTATTTTTTTTTTTTTTTAGAATTGTTTTAATAGTGCATTGAAAGTAGAATCCTGGAGAAAAATATATTATGATGTGTCAAAGAGAATCTAAAATTCTTTCTAATCTATACAGATAGATAGATAAATAGATTAGATAAATATTTATAAATATTTAAAACATTCCAGACAGGTAGTGAGTTTTTGTTTCTATCTCCTGTTTTTGATAATGAACCAAAATATTTGGATTATTTCCTCCATATGCAATGTTGAATCAATAAAGGTATGCCCATAACTTAAGACTAAATATCCTTTGTTTATGCTCCAAAAATAAAATCTATGTCAAATAAGAGCAGAGAAGGAAGCAAGCTCTACAAATCTTATCACTATTTTTTGTGACTTTTGCTTTATAGGCTATAGGTTTCATATTTCATAGCCTCAGAGAAGGCTTCTTGTTTGTATGGGAGTCACAAAATAGTGTTTGCCCCTATAGTCTGCCCCTCAGGGCTGCTAATGGTCATGTTCCTAATAAATGCAGAATTGATTATATGCTGACCACATTAGACTTTTGGGAAATGACACGTTTTGTCCTTTCCAAGAAACAGTCACATTCTTATGTGGAAGACAATTACAAGTATGTTGATTTTGTTTTTGACTTCATGAGAAATAGTAAGCTTTCAGGAAATGGTAGCAAAAAGGAAATCACAATGTTAGATATAATATTTTATTTATGTTATATATTATATATCTATAATGATATCACACATAACATATAATTAAGATCTAACATAACTCAAAGTCAAGGATAAAAATGGAAAAAAAAAAAAAAACTGGTGGACTTGGTAAGGATAAAGTCATCGGTGACCCTGGAATGATAAGGTGTGGCAAGAAAAATATAATAGGTTCTCCAGTATTTTGATTTTTTATCTTGAAATGCTGAACCTTGATGTCCCCCCAAATAAAACTTTTTATTTCAGACTATCCATTGCCAAAAATATTGAAGAGGTCCCAATGATGAATAATGTTAATAAATCAAGTCTAAATTCCTAGACACAGACTCCACACTCTCTGTACAGTGAGCTCAACTTCTCTTTCCACATTTATTGTCTACAGGAATTATTCTACAAACAGGTCTCCCCTTATGATCTAGAAAAGTAATGATCTAAGAAGACTCCAAATTTTCTACCTAGAATTGATTTGCTCTATATCTGCGCTGACTCGGAATGAGATATTAATATATTTTCCTGAATTTACCCTTCTCTGACTCATGTTAGTCGTACTGAATACCCACCTTAACAATAAATTTAAAAAGCAAAGCATTTGCTTTGCTTGTGAACCGCTAAAGATCACTTTTATGCAAAAATTATAAAAAATAGATTCCAGTAACATTTAATTAATTTTGAAATATAATGTCTAGTGAAACTAAAACGTTTAATGTAATAAGGTCAGTAATAAACTTTTAGTGATGAATAGAAGTCTAAAGCTATTGGTTTGAAAACTAAAAACAGAATTTCCCTTTTAAACTAGATAAAGTTTGATATTTAATGTTCAAAATTTAACAAAAATAAGTACTATACATAAAAATCATCCAAAATGTGTTTTAGTCCAATTTATTTCATTTAAAAGCCATTGTGTCTAATTACACAGATGTTTAGTTCAGGTCTCTACAGAGCCCAGAGTCATCAAATTGTAGTTAAATGAATGAACAATAGATTGAATTACCAGCTGATCAATTCCATTAGGCCATTAAGAAAAGTAAAATAAGAATTCCAGTGCATGGGCCACTTATTTTAGTCAACCTAGGACCCCAAGTTTATTTATAATTCTGCAATTCAATCTCTTGCTTGGCACTTAGATGTGGTAAGAAGTAGATTGAGTGAACCTGACAGACAGAATGCCCCTTCAATCCATCATATATTCTCCATCACACATTAGATGGCATTTTAAAACATCTCAGCTCTTACTTCGTGTTTTGTTATTGACATTTCAAAAACAAATGCTTTATAAAAGTTTACTACTAATTTATCTGATAAAAATTTATACCATATATACTCGAGTATATACAGTAACTCATCATGAGTGAAAATTCAATTTTGTCTTAAAGCATTAGTCAACAAATAAAATCAGTTACCAATTTCCCTGCCTTTGAATGAAACAATCATTTTGTTAATCTAGAAAAGATAAAATGCTAGAGATAAATCTCTTTAAAAATCTGTAATTTATTTTAGACAATAACATCACTCTCCCACTTCCAGTGTCAATGAGAAGTGTCACGAACTTTTGTCAGGGCCTGGATTCCATTCCCTCCCTCATAAGCCACATGGAATCTGTTTCTAGGATGTTTCCTGAATATCTCCCCAACCATCTTCATTTCTGAATACCTTCTGATACTGTCTCAGTCGCAGCTGCTGGTTAATTCTCCCCAGGATTAATGCTGTAGCGTGTCACCTTCCCTCCCTACCCAGTTTAACTCTTCTCCTTCCAGCTTATCCCTGCTCTGTCATTTCCTGTGCCCCATGAGCCAATCAAAGAGGATGAGTGAAGATCCCCTGGAAAGCTTCTGGTACGTCTTCCCTCCACACTTTGTGCCCCTTGTGCCTTTTTCCTGGTACACCATCTCTTTGCTTAGATCCTACTTCTTCCTCATTGGTACTTCTCTATTATGTACAGCAATAGCACACTGGATTTTCTTGTTTCAGAGCACAACCTACTTGTTTTATCTATTTCCTGCACTGGACTGCAAGCTGTTTGATGGCTTCCAATCTTCCAATATTTTGTTGCTAGCAACCAGTAAGATGGTAGGTATCTGAGATTCACCCAAAAGTTCATTGAATATTCATTAATGAATAAACTAAAACTGATTGCTGAAAGACAGCACTTTAAAAACAGTTTGATTGCTAAAATATGAATTGTGTATACCGAAGTTACTTGGTGACATTAGGTGCCTGACACATAAAAGGGATAACTTGAAGTATGTTTCACATAGACTTGAATAACTACATTAAATATTATTTAAAACTAAATAACTCTCTATAAACACATACATAGAAAGTCAAACACTCTCTTGATGGATTATGATAAAAACAAAAAAGTTGTAAAACTTTACATTAGCATTTATGTTTCAAACTAAAGAAATAAACAACTCTGGTCAACATGGTGGTTTAGTGACCAAGGAAAAATACATTTTTTCAAAAGTTCTAACCATTCTGATACCACTTCTTATGTTCTAGACCATATTATGAACATGATGGGCTTCTATTTTAATTGACTATCTTTCCCAATTAAATAAGAGTTGCAGTAGTGAATGGGCAATATATGCATGTAATTTATTACTCCCTCAAATTGGTACTTATAGAAAGTAGAAATTGATTCAGAAAAGATTAGAATGATTTAAGAAATAAGAGACTGACAAGCAGCAACTAAAAGAAGCTGGGACTGGCCATTTATTCATTAATTCTCACTCAATCTTGTACTTAATGTAGATCTGGGTATTTGACCTATAAAACAACTAATAAACTTTGGGACACAGGAATCAAAGACATCTTCCTTCCTTACATAGGCAGGAGACTATGAGACAGGCTTAGTTGATTGTGATCATGAATTTGTGTGCGTGTGACCTCAGTTCATCATTCCTGTTTGAAGTTTATATTTGAATTCATAGAACTCAGATAAGCATTCTCATTAGATGTAATGTTTTTTGTCAAATAGTTTCTATTCAGGTAATAATTGCCACACATCTCCAAGGTACATGAACATATTCTTAATATTAGCCAAATTAACTATATGAAATTTTGTTTTAAATAAATCTCCATGGATTACAATGTGAAGATGTTTTACAATGTGAACAAATAAAGGTAAATATCAATTTAATGATTATGTCTCTATGTCTTTTAAAACTTTCTATTTCAAATTTGATACTTGATCAGTCCAGCTTGGTTCCTAAATACCACTGGAAAACAGCCCTCTCTGTCATATTAAGACAATCAAACATATTCTTGTCAATTTTCTATATGGTTTATCTTGGCTTCCTATGTGACATACTCAACAGAGGCATTATTAATGATATGTGAACATAAATATGTAACATTGTATATATGTGTTTGGGATAAATTCTACCTCTGTCTCTGTTGCTGCCTGGTAGATGAAATCTTAGTGTTGTTGATAGTTATTAACACATTTAATCTGCACTTCTGTGAATAATGGAAGAGAGACTGTACAAAAGAGTTGGGGATTTCAGAATGTCTTTATTAAAGCACCTACAAACTTTCAGCCAAATTGTCAGTTTGCTTTTAGAATGATTTCAGAATGTTACTGTCTGCAGATCTGAAGCACTTGTGATAATCACTCACAGTGAAAGTGCAGAGTTCCTAATAAGCATTCAGTCCTAATAATGTGCATGTCTTTTTTTGTGATTCTTACAAGTGAGTCTAAGTAAGTCTTACAAGTAAAACTAAATGAGAATGTAGATATACCATAGACATACAATAGTGGCAGTTATTAGAAGAAAAGAGATCTCAGGGAACATCCATCCAATCCAACTTCTGTTTAGAAAAGAAGAGTGATGTCAGAGTCTGAGAGATTTGCCAAAGAGAAAGGATGATGAGAGATGAAGAGAAATGACTTTCCTTTTCATGATATTAATCAAAATAGATTGTAATTACTTACATGTCTATTTCATCCAGAACACTAATGGGCCAGGTTCTATGTCGCTCTTAGTTCCTGTTGTCTCCCTATCACTTACCATGACTCTGAAGTTCAATACTAACGAAGGAAAGGGTCCTTGTTCTTTTGGTTTTGTTTATTTTAGACATGCTCCTACTCTACCATCCAGACTAGAGTGGTATAGTGGTGCAATCATAGCTCTCCACAGCCTCAAACTTCTGAGCTCAAACAACCCTCCTGCTTCAAGCCCAAGTTGCTGGGCTTACGGGCATGAGCCACCGCGCCTGGATAGGAAGGTGCTTAATATTGCTAATCCTTACCTTAATTCCCTAAAAATAAGGATAATAATAACTACTTCTTAGACTGTTGTCAGAAGAAAATGAAATAATGCCTAAGAAATGCTTAGCAATGGGTCTTGCACGAAGAAGTACTCGTTAAATGCTAAGAATGAGTGCATGAAAAAACGAGTCCAAACTTAAGAACTACCTGTTCCTAGAGAAACTTCAACAAGGCATGAGAAAATAAGAACAGTTTTGGCACACCCCCATCTGATGCCTTAGTCAAGGAAGGGAGAAATAACAGAAACAAAACCCAATGAACAATATAGAATTTAAAACAATTAGAAATGTTAAAGAAAAAATATTGTTCAAACTATGCCAGAGAAAATCATTCTGAAGAGAGTTAAGAAGACCACAATACCTGACAAAATCCTGACTTCTGCTTCATTTCCTGTTCTCGAGCTGGCTGGATTCCGAGCTGAGCAGCGATAAATTCCAGTGTCCCCTGGCTGAAGGCGGCTGATCTGCAGTGCTCCAGAGGGCAAGACCACCACTCGGGAGTCGCCGGGGGGTGGGGTCAGGTCTTGTTGATTCTTCTGCCAGTGTATGGTTGGCATGGGCTCCCCAAGGACTTCACACTTGAGAAGCACCGTGTCTCCCAGGAAGGCTGTGACAGATTCTGTCTGGGAAAGAAACCTCAGTGGTCCTAGAGGAAAAACAAAGCAGGGAGGGTAAGTCTTTCAGATGAGGCAGGATAATTCCCAATAAGAGTAATCACATATACTATATTCTCTATTAAAAATTATAATCTACATACCCCATCTCCTTTGCTCTTTACTCTTGATCACATTGTCTGTGACTACAGTAGCTTCTGTGGCTAAAACAATGAACATCTTACTGTTTATCTCTAGAAGCTTATTTATTACTGGTTAATAAAACAATCCAGAAAATGAAACAGGGCAAATACGATCATCCTAGTCTTACAAATGAGGAAATCAAGGCTCAAAGAAGTAAAATTCTACACTTGACTTCAGACACATTGTATGAAGCCATCCTGTCAATGAGAACTTGTTCCTTTGGCTCCTGGTACTATGGATGAAATTCCTATGACCAACTTTGGACAAAGGATTATGAAGTTATGGAAGTTCATACATAGGGCATAACCTACATGTGTTTCAAGACAGATAGGTGATATTAACTGCCAATTATAGGAAAGAACAATCTTTTATGCAAAGATTGCTTAAGCAGCGATTCTCAACCTGCGGTGAACTGTATTAAAGGGCTGCAGCATTAGGAAGGTTGAGAACCATTCATTTTTACCATGCATAGCTGTGGCATAGTGAAAAAGTCCTAAAGTTGCAATTAGAATAGCTTGTGCTTCTGATCTGGTTGTATGAGTACTTTGGTAACTTGTTTTATTCCTTTGGGCTATAAAGTGGGATAATAGCTAATTCACGTGAAATAACTTGAAAGTGGTATATTCATGTGAATGATTACATAAACACAGGGAAGAAAGAAAAATATAATAAAACTAGCCATTAATAAGTATCAGGATGGCAAGAGAGAAGGCTTCTCTATCATACTGTTGTACACAAAAGGGGCAGAAGCTATTTTGAGCCTGCCCTCTTGAACTCCCACTAATAAAAAGGTGGATATTTCTGATTCTAACCCCTTGAACATGAGGGGTTTTTTGTTTTTGTTTAATAATTGCAAACAAACATATTTGTGTGAATTATGCCATCATTGGTAGATCATTGACAATTTTATTTTCTAGAGCTAATTCAACTAAACAATTCTAATTCTGTAATCATATTCTCTGTTTATCACAGTTATATTCTACTATTTCTATTTTCATTTTAATCATCCTGGAATTGCTATTATTGTGTATACATTTCACAGCAAATTTTGATTCATGCTACTAAGATTTTAATTTTGTTGATTTATCTCAATTAAGTCAACATTTCCAAGATCCAGGGTTAAATTCTGTTAAGAAGTTTCTACATTCAGACAAAAAAAAAAAAAAAAAATTAGCAAAATTTAGCAAAATTCGATATTTAGCAAAAATGAAAATTTTACTATTTTCAGTCTTAATTACTTTTAGTTTTAATTTGGGTCTATTCATTTTTATAGTCCTAATTTTCCCTACAACTAATAAAAGTGTTGGCCAACAGGGAAAAGGCAAAATAGCCCGGGTCAAATATCATAATTTAATATGAAAGACATAAGAAAGGCAATGCAGGACTCTCCTTCCCTAAGTGAAGGTGGAATCTTCTGTAAATTTCAGAGATTAGAGTTTTGAACCACAAAATAATTGAATCCATGAAATATGAAGTTGCACAGGTACAAGCTGTTAAAAGATACCACTTGTAGCGATTTCCATCTAAACAGGCCTGGAATCCTAGAGATGCAATATTAAAGTTGTTCTCTGGTAAGAAGGATTGAAGCTAGCCCATCTAGAAACCTTCATGTTGATGCAAATATTAATTTATCAATTGTCTGACTCCTAAGGTAAGGCTACGGAATCTGAATGTTATGAAGCTCCCTGGATCAATACCACAAATGTATCTATAGGGGGCGCAAGCCATCCTTCTTTGATTATCAGAACTAATCTATAATTGTGCTGGATCTACCACTGGGTGAAGAACAAAAGGAATCAGTTAACTTGTGCCCTGACTCATTTCCTAGAGTCCAATTTCCAGGATGTTTGTGGTGTGTAATTTTGAGTCTATTCAAAAGAAGAAGAAAAAGTACATCAATCTACTACTGATCGGTTTAGGTATGGATTTAAAACATGTACTTAAACAGAGAAGTTATCCTACACAAAACAAATCTGTAATAAGGAGGGATAGATGTAAAGCTCATGTGGGCCAACAGATTTCAAACAAATTTATTCCTTTTTTATTTAATAGTTTTCTTCTTGATCTTCATCCTTAGTATTTTATTTTGAACTTAAAGAAATATAGTCAGGAATAAGTTTCCTATATATACAAGTTGTATGTTTTGTGTATGTAGAAAAGAATAAAATATTTTGATAAATCGACAACACATCTGAAAAATTTTATACATTCAGATTTATCATTCTGTGTAAGTTATACACATTGGTTAAATGTAAAATATCTACTTGACATCTAAATGTATGTGGTGTTAAAAAATGCACTTGCTAGTAAGTTCTAGGGCATGGAAAAAAAAATAAAATGAAAGAGTAATTAAAACTGATACCCAACAATTTTTTTCCTACGTAAACTTCATCTACTTGGAAGAATCATATGTGAGGCATGAAACTCCATGGTAATATAATCAGCTCTGATGGGACTGCCCGCTATTCTGCATGCTGACTCAGAGTGCACACTTTGGTGATCTCAGATCTTACTGACAGGGTCAGAACTGCATCCTATTTAAAAGTTACTAAGCAACATTTGGAAATTTTAAATATTTGCTTATTTGTCATAGTAGAAAATTATGAACATGATTTGTGGCCTTTTCTTTTTGTCTCCAAAAAGGAAATGTTACTCATCAAAAAGCAATTCTAAGTTTACAAGGCTCTATGTGGTTTGAACTAATGCTCCCAATATCATGCTAAATTTTAGTACTTACAGCTCATGGTGGTATAATAAACCAGCAACCGTTTTAAAAGAAGTAGTAGTTACAGGCTATCAGCTTAGTACTATATTTTCAAGACATGCACATGAGCATAATGAACATTAAACTCACTGTAACTCATAAATATGAAATACAGTATTTTCAGAAGAGGCATTTGATGCTCTAAAATGTAATACAAATGATTCCTGAACTTCATTCACAGAGAGATACGAATATAATTTTAACCAGTTCCTTGTGAAAAATAGCTACCTTTTCAACAAGAGCCTGTTCAGGGAAAGGCCTAGTGCAGACTTGTGAGATCACACCTGATCTTCCATAGTTGCAGCAGGAACAGTCTCACTACTTTCTTCACTCACGTCCATTACAAGAGCCAAAACATCAGTGCTCCTTAATCACCAAGGTTTTTGCTTCACTCAGGAAAATCTCAGGTTCCCCAACTTTCTGGTATTGTAACAACACTAGACCAATCTACTCAACTTTTTTTTTTTTTTTTTTTTTTTTTTTTGAGACAAAGTCTCATTTTGTCTCCCTTGGTAGAGTGCCATGGCATCTTAGCTCACAGCAACCTCAAACTCTTGGGTTCAAGCGATTCTCTTGCCTCAGCCTCCCAGGTAGCTGGGACTACAGGTGCCCGCCACAGCACCTGGCTTTTTTTTTTTTTTTTTTTTTTTTTTAAAAACAGGGTCTCACTCTTGCTTACGTTGGTGTTAAACTCGTAAACTCACGCAATCCACCTGCCTCAGCTTCCCAAGTGCTGAGAGGTGTGAGCCACTGCACCTGGCCCTGGCTCAACTTTTATGTAACAAAGTTGTGAGTTGTTTTTCAGTTGTCAAGAACTCCCAGGTTGAAGGTGGCGACCTGAGCATGCCCAGATGAACCATGAGTGCAACCGTAGGTGGAACCTAAGTGCTTGGACTAGACCAAGGAGCAAGGACTGAATTAAGAAGTGGACATTACATGGCAGGATCCAGGATCCAAACAAATCCAGCCCTAGTGTCACCACACGGCAGGATCCAGTGAGACCATGCTTCCTCATTGCCCTCTGATGAGAAAACCAACCCAACCACTTTATTTAATGACATACAGCTTTGGGAATTATTCCCAGCATGATCTTTACTTGAGAATCTTTACTAATAAGATCCTCTTGCTGTGACTGACTTAACTGTATCTCTTTACTGATACCTGTCAAGGGAAGGAATCTCTCTGTTTGGGAGGTAATGGTATTGTTGTAAACTTCAAATGCTGGACCAAGGAATTTTGCCCATGTGTATCTACTACAATGTAGCTTCCAGGTTGAAGGTGTTCAGAAAATTTCATCCCAAAGTAAGAAATCTTTCCCCCTGCATTGAAATCTGGAATGATGCCGATCTTACTGGACGACGTTCTAGGGCAGTATTACAATCAAACCCTACATTCTGACACAAGGTTTTTCCCACTGGGCGCTTGACAATGACTCCCATTTTCCAGGCCTAAGCAGACTTTCTGACTGCAAACAAGACAAGAGAAAAGCGGTTTTTCCAGGACTCTGTCTAAGCTAAACCCCTTCTGGAGTGGACCTCCTGCTGCTTTTCCAGATCAGGAGGAAGCCAACAGCCTCGCCTCGGTCGTATCTGAAAACCATCAGGTCCTGGATGCCCTGACAACTCAAGAAGAACCAGCATGATTACTGGCAAAAATGCTGGTCACTCAAGGCAAGTAGAGACTGAGCCCTCCACTTCTTAAAAGATAAGATAAATATTCTCCATCAGATTAATGAAGACCTATTTCAAAGAGTGGGAGACTGGTTTAATGGGGTATGAGGAAATGTGTCCAGATCTGTTCTCTTCCACTCATTTATTCTCATTCTAATCTAATCTTGTGTCCCTTTTCAGATCTCTTGTTAACTGAACCACTAAGCTGATCTAGCCTGGCTGGAGATGTAATGACAGCTTTAAATCTAGAAACACCTGGACTTGGAAGGCCCCCCCCTCCCCCCCAAGCCAATTGCACATTTATACATTATCTGTAACTCCCTGTCTTAATAAAGACCAGAATCTATTAGTGAGAAACTAAAAAAGGAAAGATCATTTTGTTTTACTTATAGAAAGGTTAGGCACATATGGGAGCTCTGCCTTCAAAATGATAAAGACACTTTTAATTCAAATTTTATATATAACTAACACACTGTAAAAGCACCCAGGCTTCAGCATCAGAAATTTCATCCATGTCAACGATCCTAATTATAGTTGTGTAGTGAACATTAAGTGCTATTAGCAGGAGATGTACAGCCACCAGGAGAACATCAGGGAGAAATGGGTTTGTCCTGTTTATTTTGATTCCTGTAAAAGATCTTTAAATTATTCTTGAATACTAATTTTAACACTAAAAAGATTAATTACATATCTATTTATATATGTTACTTCGTTAAATGTTTCAAAAGGCTTGTGAAACATTCATAATTTCAATTGTTTTCAAGAATACTTACCAACTATTCATGCAAAGAAGAGAAAGGGTTTTGAATAGATGGGATTTAATAGTACCCAGGCAGTATGAGAATTCTCATGTCCTCATGGGCCTCTCTGGAGCCCAGACAGAACCAGTTCTCCCTACAGGACCCCTTTGTAGCACTTATTTAAATTGTAATGAATTAACCATGAAGTTTATTTAATAGCTATCTTCCTGGCTAACTTGTAAATTCCACAAAAGCAAAACCCAAGTGCCCATCAACCCATGAATGGATTAATAAATTGCAGTACATGCATACTGTGGAATATTATGCAGCCTTAAAGAAAGATGGAGACTTTACCTCTTTCATGTTTTCAGTTGTAATTAATTAACTGTGAAGTTTATTTAATAGTTATCTTCCTGGCTAACTTGTAAATTCCACAAAAACAAAGCCCAAGTGCCCATCGACCCACGGGATTAATAAATTGTGGTACATGTATACCATGAAATATTATGCAGCCTTAAAGAAAGATTGAGACTTTACCTCTTTCATGTTTACGTGGATGGAGCTGGAACATATTCTTCTTAGCAAAGTATCTCAAGAATGGAAGAAAAAGTATCCAATGTACTCAGCCCTACTATGAAGCTAAATTATAGCTTTCACATGAAGGCTATAACCCAATTATAGCACAAGAATATGGGGAAAGGGCCAAAGGAGGGGAGGAGAGAGGGGAAGTTGGGGTGGAGGGAGGGTAATTGGTGGGGCCACACCTATGGTGCATCTTAGGATGGGTACAGGCGAAACTTACTAAATGCAAAATTCAAATGTCTTCATACAATAATTAAGAAAATGCCATGAAGGCTATGTTAAACAGTTTGATGAAAATATTTTAGATTATATATGAAACCAGCACATTGTACCCCTTGACTGCACTAATGTACACAGCTATGATTTAATAATAAAAAATAAATAAATAACCAGCTTAATATAAAAAAAAAAAAATTCCACAAAAGTAGGGCCTAGGTCTGTTTCATTTGGTACTATAAGCACTTACCATGGAGTTTGGCAAATACCAAACCATCAAATATTTGTTGAATGAAGACATATATATAATTGTAAAGGCGCTCAGTTTAGGCAAATATCCCAGGCCCTAAACACTGGGAAGTCTTAGAAGGACAGAAATCACTAGAGACATGAAGGGTTAGAGGGAGAAAGAAGTGATTTATTCAGGAAAGTGAAAAGAGCTTATGTTAATAGACATATATCAAGTCAACCCATGGAGACTTTCATATGAAAAGAGACTGGGGTGTGTCCCTGAATATTTTGTCTAAGCCCCCTAAGTTTAAAAAATCATCAATAAATCATCAATCAGCAGATATTTTGAATGGAATTTCCCCATCCTTCCCTGAAATCACTGTCCCCAGGAACAATGTGATCAGAGGTGACAGGGTCGGCCCCTACTTGCTGGCACTGTCAGGGTAATGCTGAGGTCAGCACTCTCCTCAGGCCAATGCACATTTCCTCAGATGCGAGGCACAAGTAAAATATTTGCTGTCACCAACCAGTAGAAACGTTAATAGCAAAGGCAGCAAACATTTTGCATTTTCCTTTGTGATGTTAAAAAAAAAATGAGGTAAAAAATCACCATGGCAATGAATGGAAAGCTGCTAAATCTGTAGGGGACATCAGAAGTGTTAGGCTCTCAGAATTGAAATGAAGGGAACAATAGTCTCTCCCCACCCTTCCGCCTGAGCATATGCACACCACATAACTAAGAGAAATCTTTCCATCGGTCCGGACAGTATGAAAGTTGGACTGTCTTAGACACAAATTCCCATTCTTTTCACTTTAAACTATTCTAGCTTTTAGGAAAAAGTAGAAAAAATTTTTTTCAGTCCAGGTTTATGCCCAGACTGGAGGCCTCCAGGGAGGCTGTTCCCCCACCCACACACCCCTGAATGGGCCTGCTCCTTCTTTCAAATTCTAATCTGAAAATGGCACATTCTTCCGACTTGCCCCCTAGCCTTGTTGGCAGATTATCAGGATCCACATCTTCTCCTGTGGAAGGTCTAATTATTAAGTAATTAAAGTTCATTTAATAAAAAGAGACTTATCAATTGGGGGACAGACCATGGGACTGGAAACATGCCTTGCTTTTAAATAGTCAGCAGTGTGGTAATGCTCTCCCAGCCACAGGAGAGCTGCTGTAAATGCTTTGTTTGCAGCAAATTAAAGCCTGAAGGTTACATCCCTTCAAAATCAGACCTCCTTTGCCCCTTTTTTAGTGCTCAAATTAGCTGAAGGGCAGAGAATAGAGGCAATGCAGAGACGGTCTCTAGATTTAGCCCATTTTCAAAAAGTAGCCAGAAGACCAAGAGAGGATATTCCTGAAATTTGTCAGAAGCTCCTTTCTGCTTGTGTATCCCACGTCCCTCTGCCTACTTCCATTTCCCTTTATTCCCCACCCCACCTTTTTGTTTTGTTTTGTTTCATTTTCACAGGCAAAAACACAGGCTCATAGTTGGTTGGCTGAAGAGCAGTTGCTGGATTGTGGACATGGCGAGTCTCGTGAGGGGTGCCAGCCATACTCACTCTGGAGGGGATCCCCTAAGAAATATACATGTGGCCAATTAATGGAAACTCAGCAGGATGAAATAGAAGAATTGCAAAAAGGAAAGGACAGTATTAAAGGCAAATTACATAGTTTGTCCAGCTCTGCAAATTTAGCAGCACCTAGTGAACTCATCTCCTAGGCCGAAATATTTACAAGAAATGTTATCAAGTAAGTCTGTCTTAGAACCATCTCTAGGTTTTATTCAATAAAACATACTCTGAAGGGCTGGTGTCGTCCAGGATCCTTGAAACAATAAAGGACTGACTGTACATGAGGCCCAGTACCTAATGGTCATTTGAAACTCCTAATTCTCAATGATGAAGAGCCAGTTGGAATGCTGGCCTGTCATCATCAGACCTCATAGCCCACTAGATTCTTTCCTATTTGGCCTTCAAATCCATGGTGTAATTCAGAATTCTCCTAAATCATCCTTCTTGGTATCATTCTCAGGACTTCAGCCATCCTGCACTGTGCCATTACAGGAATTAGGAAAAGGTGCCATCTTCGAGGGGATGAGCTTTCTTAAAGGCACTGCACAGGATCAGACGGCAAATCCACAGCTGGACTTCAGTCCCCACCTCGTTTTCCCCTGGACATGGTCATCAGATGATATGAATGACGCATGAATCACACATAATATGAATTACACCCATGCGCTTAGCAGCCCTGTTCCTCCTGTCTTTACTATCAGCAATCAGAAAAGCAAGAGTGGGCTTGGCCCATCCACGTCCATGATTAACTTCAGGGTCAACAGACGCAGTTTTGAGAAGCACTGTTCAAGGTAGCATTTTAATAGTTTTCTTTTATCCATCTGAGCTACCCTGTAAAATCTATTCTCAGATTAAATAATGAAGAGAGCTCTCACATCTCTTCCTCAAACTCACCTGGAAGTATCTTCTCGGATATAGATTTCTCTTAAATTCTATCACTCTACATAGACGATAGAATGGAATCCTTCCTAGGGATGGAACTGTGTAGCAAAACAAACCAGGTATAGTGACAACTAACCTGGGTTTTTGCTGCAAACTAACATAGGTTTTTACCTGTGAGTTTGCATTAAGCCAAATGCAAACTCGGTTGCCTAGATTGATCAGGAGTTCTTCATTTGCTTATTTTACTTTACTATAAGATATTGTACAGGAATTCTTTAAAGAAACAAGACTTCTAATGTATAAACATGTTCATTACTAATCAAAAACTGATCGTATAAACAAAAATGATACAGCACTTTAGCCTATCAATGTTGCAGACTTTTTAAGATGATAATTAACAATGTTTCGAAAAGTATGCATTACATTGATACTACCACTTCTGAAAAGTGATTTGGCTATGGGCATCATAACAATTTATCCCAATAATTTTATTTCTGGGAATCTATGCAAAATGTGTGGAGAAAAAAATGTTAAATATATAAATGATAGATAATACATTATTTAAAGTAGTGAAAAATAGAAATGGGCCAACTGCGCAATTGGTAATTGGTTAAGCAAATTATGGCATACCCATTTCTTGTAACATTATATACAACCATAGACAATTGTATCATTAACATTTTTAAAGTGAGAGAAAATGATTTCTTTTTCATTTTTTCCTAAAAAAGACCATAACTTTAAAAATACAAAAGGAAACTTTAGTAACGTTTCCAACACCCTATTCAGTGCATTATATTCAGTAAAAATTGCAAATAACTCTTTATGAATGTATTGATTTAATGAAGAGATGTTTACCTCCACAGGCTTTGACAATATGTTTATTTTCATTCTCTACTCTACAGACAGAATTCTTTTTATAAAAACCTAAGATTGGTTTATAATCAATAGCAATGAATAATTTTACAGAGTTCAGGCACAGACCCTCCATCAAGGTTAACTCTCACGATGCATGGCTAATGAATGGCCATGACTCTCATGAAAGTTGATTAGGAAGACGGCTGATATTTGATGGGCCTACCGGAGACTGTACACAATTCAAGGCAGGCAAATCAGCCACATAACAGAAAAGCAAACCCTTAAAGTTAGTATGATATTCTGCTCTTCACCATGTCAATGTCATCATCCCTTTCCAAGTTTATCCAGGCTCTCTCGCCATGCTTCCCTGCCAGCACCAATTACATTACTGAACAGAAATTTCCCAATAATCCATATTACCCATTCTGTGTGATGGGAGAAAATGAAAGGTCTCCAAAACTGCTTTTTCTCCACCATATAACAGAATATGGCATTGTTTTCTTTTTATTATAAAACAAGCATGTTTTGACTATGGTAGTAAAATAAGCTCCATGAGGGTGGAATCTACGACTCCTATATTTTTGTATTACTCCTTAGCAACACAGAGTAGCACAATAAATGCTTTGTAATTTAGTAATCTCTGTGTTAATGAACAAATTATTAGTTTCTGCTATATTTCGTTAACATGTTATATAACAAGTTATACTATGTTATAATTATGTTAAGATGCAATTGCTGTTTAGGAAGTGATCACTCTTCTGGATTTTGGAATTCAGGAGAGGAGTATAAAATTCACATTCAGCATATTTTCTGAGTGAGACATTACAAAGCCCCAGTAACAGCGAAGCCTCTAAGCCCGGAAACTTAGCAAGACTTTCCCCTATTGGTTTCAAAAGTCATTGAAACAAAAATCTCTTGGGTTCTGATTGTTTCAAACTTTTAATGAGCACGTTATCCAAAGGATTAAATTACCTTCTACTTGATTATCCACTATATTAACCCAAGTGCGTATGTTTTTTCTGACCAATAGTACTGTTTGGGTACATACTAGGCACTATATAAAATATAGTAGTATAAGACATTTGCCTTTATCTTGTCGTAAATGCCCCTGCTGAGAGTCCATGGCCATATATTTTACTTTACATTTGTTTGGTAGGACCATATTCTTCTCAATAGAAATCATCCTTTTTTCTGCCAAAAGCATCTGCCTTCATCCCATATTCCAAACATGTAGTAGACAGAGATTAAAGAAAGGAAAAACCTAAAGGGAACAAGTTTCCAGTACAAGGAAGCATCAGAGAGAGTAGTATCTTCTCAAAGCTTTTATTTCAGAACTATATTATTCATTAAAATTAATTTGATAATAGCCAAGATTCACATCAAATATATCAAAAGGAGTTAGTTTTTTTCTCTCATAATTTTAGTATCTTTTTCCTCCCCATAAAATCCATTTTGTAAAATGAAAAGTAAGAAATCTCAAAAGAAATAATAATTTAGATTAAAGACTTCTGGTAAATCTATATAATTTTAATTTTAATTTGGAAGTAAGTACCTACTGGGGAAAAATTGGAGCTAATAAAATACATTTGCATGCTGTGCCCTTACACAATGAAATTGGAAAAGCAAAATAGTTCCACTTAACTTGTGTGACTCTCAACTTGAGAAAAATCAAAACTTGTTTAAGAATTACTGAATTTTCAGTAGCTTGACTCAAACCAACCTGATAAAATGAGCCATTCAAAGGGAGACGGGTGAACTGTGACTCCGAAGTTTGTAATTTGAAATGTGTCTCCAACTCATTCAAAGTCTATGACAAGAGCCTGCAAGGATCCTTTATCCCAAACACGTTTTGGTTTGGTGTATTTACCCAAGAGCAAGCATTAAGCTATAGAAGAATATCTGTAAGTTGGATAACAGTCCATCCTTCATGAAAATCTTTCAGTTGTGAGGTCTTTCTCCTGAGTCCAATGGGTTATATGACACCTGGACTAGGAGAAAGAAGGAATAAGGGCACACCCAGGATGTCAAAGATGTATTTCTCCCCTGCGTCTAAGGGGCCCGAAGCCAGAGGCGAGTGCATGTGGTAGGAAGTAAATCTTTCCTTCAAGCAGGCTTGGGACATATGCAGTTGATAGAATCAGATCAGCCACAATATTGCTTCCAAGCTTACTTATGATCTTTCCTAATGCTACCATCTATGAGCTTAAAAAGAAGTATTAAAGTATTAAGAAGCATTTATTAAAAAGAAGCATGGTACAATAGACAGAACAAGAGCTTTGAAGATCAATGGGCAAAGAGGAATATAGCTAAAGATTAAACTGGGTCGGCAGGCAGGGTAGATAATTCAGATGCTACATAGCATGTTAGTAAGTTCGCATTTTATTTCAACTACATTGAGATGCTATTAAGAGATTTTTAAGCAAGGGAGTGGCATGATCCTATGTATATATTTTGGAGATCATTCTGGCTGCTGCTTAGAGAATAGTTTTAGGTGGTGGAGGGGAATGCCAAAGTGGAACCTGGAATCTCAGGTGGCAATTAACAGTAGTCAACATGAGAGGAATTATGGCAGAGGCAAGGTGGGTGACAATGGGAATGGAGAAAGGAGAGTCTAGATGTATTTTGAGGTAAATCCACAGGACCCATTCAAGATTGAGTGGGGTTTATGAGGGAAAGGACAGGTCAGGAATGAACCTTGCTTTTCAAATAAACTATTGAGGTTGCAATTTTGCTGAGGTTATGTGAGTAAAATGTGGCCTTATGGAAGTCAGCAAGAAAAAAGAAGACACTTGAGCAAGAGATGTGGTATTTAAAATTAAACAGGAGTAAGAGATCAAGTAAATCATTGGACTATAATCTCTGAATCTCAAAATTGAAAGGATTAGAGATGCTGACCATCAAGTTTCTTTCCATTTATAAAATTATATATCTTTGTGGTTCTACATTTGAACACACTAACATGCAGATAGACTTTACATTCACTGGGCTACATTTAACTAATGTAGTAGGTACCCTGGACACTGAAGAAAGAAAGGCAGATTAAACATTCCCCCTGACCCTCCCCCAAGGGACCTGCCCATCTAGGAGAAAATGCAGAGCTCACCAAGCAGTGTTTATGTTTATCCAGAGCGCTCATCACAGACCAACTCAGAAACAAGGCTAGAGGTGCATAATAAGAGAAGAGTCCATGAAAACCCTAACTCAAGTTAATTCAGACAACTTATTTCCTTTGCTTGTAATAGTAAGTCAACTATCTTGTCATTTATCGAGCCTTCTCCTTAATTTAGAGTCCCTTACTCTAATTTATTTTGGGTCTGTAGACAGAACATTGGTGCTCAAAGGTTGTCTAAATATTGTTATCTTAAAGTCATTCACCTTTTCGAGGAAGAGAAGATCAACTGCTAGTTTAAAATAGTTGGAATTAGCCAAGTTTTTTGAATTCATTTTGAATCAAATTGTGCCTTCTTTTAAGCAAACTCTTTTAATGTACTTTACTCTTCTCTTGGCCTCGGTATTTGAGGATTTGAGACAGTCTTCTTTGATTTACAGGCACTTTTACATCAGAATAGTATCTAAGACATGTATTAACATCTTATTGCAATTTTAGTTTGTTCTTTTAGGAAATTTGCTACTGAACTGTGTCTTAGATCTAGAACCATCTTTTAAGACACCAATAATCCATCAATCTGAGATCCCCTACAAAAGATGTGCAAGATAGGTTAATTTTCACAAGTAAATTTGCAAAGAGTTGACCAAATTTTAAGTTGATTTACATCATTATTTCTCAAGTTCCCTCCCATTGTAGACTATGATTGCCTTGAATCTATCAGTTCATTCACTCTCTATTCTTGCTTCCTAAAATTCTGCATTAATACTCGCATGTCCTACACTAATTGGTCTTCTCACTCAGCTCCTAAACATGGCTTTTCACTTTTCCATCAAACTCATCATCTATGCCTCTCTCTTCCCTGCAACCCTCTGTCAAATTAGTTTGCTCTTTCCCACCTTGGGAGAGCTCAGCCTTGGTTGGATTTGTTCAAAAGTCTGTCCATATTGGTTGGTATGTAGTATGCACTCAATAAATATTTGTCGAATGCACCACTAAAATATCAGAATACAAATGAACCTTCTAAATCCAAAGCAAATATACATTTCCCATTTTCTTCTCTGTCATCTCAGAGGATTTATTCTCATAGGTGTTCATTTAGCAATTCATTGGTATAGTTACCACATTTTCATGCACCCCTTCTTCTATCCAAGTAAATTTTAGATTCCTCAAGCATAGATTTATTGTTTTATATTTCTGTGGACATTCATGGTGTCTTGCATGGTAAAACCATCCAATAATACCCTCTTTGTTTTCATTCTGATCACATTAAGAAGGTATTATTCTCATTTTGCCTATTTAGGCAAAGGACCATCTGTTAAGGAAACACTAAAATATTCAGCTTCAGCTGATTCACTTCATCTTAAAGTTCTGATGACTTGTCCTTTTCATTTCATAATCTTTTGACGGTAGCCTCAATTTATGGACCAAAAAAGTATTATTATAATTTAGACTTTAAAATTTATAATAATTTAAATCCTAAAGAGTTGGATTCTCTTTGAAACAGTTAACATGGGGTTTTTATAAGCAAAACTAATTGCACACACAAGATGTATAGTACAGTTTATGTTTTTTAAAGTGACTTCTGTTTCTGAAAGGTAGGACCTAATTATGAATTTTCTAGCCCATTTATCAATCCCTGCTTTACCATGATGGCTTTGATGTCAATATCTATACATCTCTCCAAAATTATCCTCTGACTTTCTCATAGAAAATTATGAGACTTAAGTTCCTTTGAATTCTCCTCAACCAAGAACAGGGCCTTTGGAGCAGTGTGTGGTCAGTGGCAATTGGTTGATTGCTTATTGAAAGCTTACTCTTTCACCTGCTATCCATCTATAACCTAATCATCTATCATCATGTCTATAATTCCACAGTCATTTCATAAAAGGAATGTGATGCTAAACAAATCTTAGATTCATCATTTGAAAATAGGAGGCAGCTTTAGAGATCAAACTTAACCAATCATTTCATTTTATGAAAAAAGATGTGTTAAATATAAGAAGTTAACATTTTTTTAACCTCATCTCTGCTATATTGACATATGCATATATGTACACTTATATGCATGATTAATATTCATTTGTATATATAGATACAGACATTTATAAAGAAAGAAGTACACACACACACACATATATACATATACACACACACACACACATATATATATATATATATACACATACACTTCTATAAGCATGACTGTAGTCAAAAATATTCATATATCCCTCTGTATTTTATGTAGTTTTGGGTATACACATAGCACATACAAACACATTTACTTTACACATCACATCTTCCTGCTAAGACAGATGGTTAATCATTCAAACCAGTGCAGAATTCATTGGGAAAAGCAATCATATTACCGCAATGTGTTGTTCTTAGTTAAAAAAAAATTTATATTAAATAACTGAAACTTATAACAAAAGTTTTTCAACATGAATGTACATGTATGCATTTTCCCTTTATAAAACATAACACTTCCCATGCTTATTCCTTCTCAGTGTTACTTTTTTAAGTAATCAGAACTTAGATCTAAAAATAGGCTAACTTCAGTTCTATCATTTAGAGAAACGGTAATAGTCTTATAAATCTTGAACTTGTCTATAACAGACTTTTTAATGTGATTCAAACTCATCAGAGAAGATGGTTTATTATTCACACCAAGTTGACTGCTAATTTTCAGAGACAAATGCACCTGTGGAAAAAGAAATCATATCTTTAAATTGTATTATTCACTGACAGGACCACATACTGTTTTGTCCTTGTTGTTAATACAAAAATCAGAGGGTGTAAATCTCTTCATCTTTTTGTCAGCACTCCTGGCCAGGGTGTTAATGGCTTGCAGCCAGGAAGTTGTATAGGCTTCCAGCCAATCAGCAATGAAACGATATAATTGGCTTTTCAAACAGGAAGCATAGGGGAGGAGGGGGAACTTAGTGCTAAAATATTTAGATGGAAACTTACTTTCAAATCTCCAATTAAAACGAGAGACAAGAGATCTCAATTCTCTGTGATATAAAGTAGATAGAGACTCATTTCATTTCTTAAGTGATAACGGCTACTTTTACTGATTGAAAATACATTATCAGTGTCTTAAGAGATTACTTTTCGAAGGCTAAATCCAGTTTCCCCCTGCAAGATAAAAGTATTGTAATATCTTCAATGAGATGTGTAAGAAAGGTCTCTTGCTTACACAAACCAATACATCTAAGGGCAGATGGTTAGATCTGGTACAGAGGCTGTAAATTGTCTAATGCTGAGACAAATTGGATTGAAAAATCATGACCATATTAATAATGACCATTAACAGTTGGAAAAGTGACAAAGAAGCTGTGGAAATTCCAACTTTTGAATCTCTAGAGGACGGGGAGAACCTAGAAGTTCAGGTAAAGAATAACCTACAACTAAGGCTTTAAAAGATATTCTGTGGTATCCACAGGGGTTGTATTATAAAAGGATTAAAGATTCTACATGCTGTAAGCAATTTATTTAAATATTTGTTATCAAAAGAGAGGGGGAGTGACCTTTTATTCTATCACTGCAGACAAGATCTAAAAATAGAAGTTTATACAATTAGTGTCTTTAAGTCTTAATTACATAATATTAAACTCTGAACACCTTCACTTTTTGTTGTTATGATCTCTTTGTAGTTAAGATGACAAAACTGGAGAAAACACAACACAAATTATTAGGCAGCACAATGGTAGAAAATAACATGCTTGACTTTACAAGTATTTCTACAAATACCACATATATGTTAATGATAGTTTTAAAAATAAATAACTAGTGAAGTTTTCTAAAATGTTAGCAGAAGAGATAGAACAAGGACAGAAGAGCCTGTATTAACTAAAAGTTGCTTGGTGAGAACACAATTTAGATTAAACGCACAAGAAATTCATAAGGTCTTAATTGGAGATCAAGTTCAGCATTGGATTTGCAACAGCTGCTTCCAGTTGCTGCCTGACTTGAAGGCTTGTGTTTTATTTAGAATTCCCATGGTCTCAGACACATTTCCTGTGCCTATTCCATTTCAACTTGCTCCTGTTCAAATTGCACTGGGTGAGCCCAGGAGGACAACAGTATCATCTTGAAGTTGCCTATGGTAGGAGGCAGCAAACTATTGCTCCTGGGCCAAAATCTGGTCCATCAACCTGTTTAGGTGGGGCGCACAAGCTAAGAATGGCTAGCTGACTGAAATAATTTTAAGAAGAATAATAATATTTCATGGTATGAAAATAATGGAAAACTTAGATTCCCATATCATGAAACAAAGTTTAATTGGAACACAGCCATGTCTATTTATTTACCTCTTGTCTGTGGCTCTTCTGAACTATAATTACAGACTCGAGTAGTTGTGACAGAGACCAGAAACCACATGGCCTGGAAATCTAGAAATATTTCTCATCTGATCCTTTAGGAAAAACGTTTTCCACACCCTTGTGTATACTAATGTTGACTCAGGGATTCTAAATTAACTGGTCAATTTCATATGCTTTTGGTCAGTGCACTTGAGAGAATAATTTACACAATGTAGCATATGTGCCCAGCATGATCATTTGTACAAAAAGAAATATTTAAAACCTTAACTTTCCATGTAAACACAGTCCCAGGAGGTACCAGCGTTTCTCAAATGCAACTTTTATAAAGGTAATAAAAGAGGAAAAAAGGAAAAAAGAAGCAAAATTCTAGGAAACAACTTTCTCCCACTTTCCTTTAGGTCCAATTTGATTTCTAGAGCTGCTCAGTCAGTAACAAGCTATATTTGTTACAATTGTGGAATCTCCAGTGATTGATATTAAAGCACTTTAAATAAGGGAATCTTTTTCAATACCATTTCTTCCAAATTGCAATCAATGGAATTGTTCAGTTTTTTCTCCCTAAACCTTCTGCATGAAATAAAAACTCAAGAGAGAATTATAAAGTGACGAGTTGGTACCTGGGTATGTGTTAAAAGTTCTACAGATAAGAGAGTTCTTTCCCTTCACAATTAGTCTACTAATATTCCCATAGATGAAATATATTTGAAATCAACTTCTTCTGAAGAACTTTCAGATATGTTAGCACATTAATTTATTTGACAATTGTTTATTGAGTACTTACTATATACTAGTAACTATTCTGGGCACTAAAGAAAAACTAGGAAATACTTGAGACACCCATGACCTGTCCTAGTAAAAATGATATACTTGTAAGGGGAATTAGATAACACATAATTTAAAATAACGTATGAGAGGGGGTGATGGCTATGTGAGACAAATCATGAAAGAGGGTTGAGTATGTGAGTCTGGGAGCTTGGGCAATTTTAAGTGGGATGGCCAAGAAAGGCTATGGGAGGAAACATCCCAAGCAGAAGTAAACACATGTGTAAATACCTAGATATGGGGACACCTTGGGGGCTGCATGTAGATAATGATTTGGATGATGTCTCATGGGTTCACTCCCAAAACCTACTATAGACTATGGAAGATAACTCGAGGGAGACACTGAGCTGTGCTTTAAAAAAGATAGACAGTATAATGCCCCGAGAGAGTAATTCTTTCAGGTTCAGGAAATAAAATAACATTTCCTGAAAGAGTAAGATTTTAAAGAATGCATGATGGGATGGCTACAAGAAAGCAGCTCTCCAAAACATATGATTGGAAATTGCTTGGGCAACACAATGTACTCAGCCCTACTATGAAGGTAATCTATAGCTTTCACATGAAGGCTATAAGCCAACTATACCACAAGACTATGGGTAAAGGGCCAAGGAAGAGGAAGGGAGGGGGGGAGGTTTTGGTGGAGGGAGGGTAATGGGTGGGGCCACATCTATGGTGCATCTAAGAATGGGTACAGGAAAACCTTACTAAATGCAGAATACAAATGTCTACATACAGTAACTAAGAAAATGCCATGAAGGCTACACTGAACAGTTTGATGAGAATACTTCAAATTGTATATGAAAGCAGCACATTGTACCCCTTGATTGCACTAATGTACACAGCTATGATTTAACGATAAAAATAAATAAATTAATAAAAAAAAAAAAAGAAGTGGTACAAGCTACAAAGGATAAAATATTTTCTATCTGGTCTTTTACACCAAAAGTTTGCTGACCTCTCCTCTATATAATTAAGTTCTGAGTAGGGTAGCATTGGAAAAGTCTAGGCTCATTTTCTTTCAGCTCTCAATCCAAATCCCCTGTTTTCAGCAGGATTATTTGTGCCATTGGGGAAATGAGAAGGATTGTCAGTATTCATTTGCTATCAGAGCTGCCTTTGAACTTCAGGAAAGCCGCCATTTTGTTTTTGTTCACTCCTCTAAAGCTTAGTGTCTGCAACATGAAACACTAGTAAGTTCTTTAAACTTCTTGTTATCTTGAGACAGGGCAAGACCTTTACCCAATTTATTTAGTTATGGAGGAGGAGGATGAAAGATTGGGTCCTAAGTGTTATTCAATGGCATGACATGGTTTTCCCTGGAAGGCAGCCAGAACTGATGCTTATGAGGTGTTTGTCTGATGAAGTGTACCCCTGTGACACTAAGCAGAGCCTGGAGGAGGTGGCAGTCCATCTTTCTAACTCCCGTTTGATTTACAAATCAGAAGAATGTGCAAAGCTCATGGAAACCAGACCCACCCCTAAGACAGTCTAACAAGGAAATAATGACCCCTGCTTGTGAATTACCCATTTGGAAGGTGGGATGATTTGGACTTTTGTTGGAAGTATATTATAGCATTTTCATGAAAGCAAAACAGAGGCCAGGCACTGCTGACTAGGATGTTTGCTTTAGCAAATGGATGTCTAGAAAATAATCATTAGCCATATCTGTGGGTTACAGAGAACCCATCTAATTAAAGGATGCCATGTAGCAAATGTATGGAAACTTCTAAACAGCTCACAAAAACAGGAAAAAAAAAAAAAAAGTTGGGAAACAGGAGGGAAATTCTATGTAAAAATGCTCCCACGGTTAAATTCCATGTTCAGAAAAATAAGACCGACCTAAATATTTGACAATGAAATTCTCTTCTGATGGGGTTTTATTTCAGAAATTTAGATGTACCATGAGCTAGTTCCTCTCCTGCCCTCCACTTTAGTCATACAGCCAGACTAAAATTGTACATTTTAGTACAATTGTATAATTTTATGAAGTTCAAAGAACTGATCATGGGAATGAAAATTTTGTAATATTTCTACAGAATTATATAGAATGTTTGGGAGTATTTACATGAAGCAAAAAATCCAGTTATGTGAGGTCAATATAAAATATAGTGCTTGCACAAAGAAGTGATTATCTAGTTTGTGTTATAGTATTAGATTGAAGTAATGTTTTAGTTTTTCTAGTTTAAAAATGTAGTATATTTATTGTAGAAAATTTTGAAAGCACAGAAATCAAATAACCATTATCCCTCTATTCAAAGAAAAGATTATCTTTTCAGTTTTTTGCTGTGACCTTTTTTTCACAGTGCAATTCTACTGAAAGTTTAGTGTACACTCTTCCTTTCCTTACTTAAATGTATAACAATTTCCAGGAGACACATTTGCAAATACCCAATAAAAGCTATAGAGATGGACAGACCAACCTGTTAGAAAATTTAATATTAAGAATAACACTAAATTCAGAATCAAATATATGTTTTCTCCAGTCATAAAGCAAGAAGAGCATTGGTAATTTTCTTTTATATCTCATGACTTCTTTTGTGACCATGATCATATGATCTGGGTGAAGATCAACATTAAAAAAAAAAGATTGAGATGGGGAATGGAAAGAAGAAAATAAAAGAAAGAAAGAAAAGTCAAGAAAAAACAAGAAGGAAGAGCCAGAAAATTGAAAAGAAAATACTACATTCCCAAAATACATCTGGTCCTGCTGAGAGCAATAGCATTTGTGTAAATGTGTGGACAAATCCCTAAGCTGATGTTTTAAAAAAAGCCAAGCCTACCTCTGTGGTACATACGGCATTAATTCTGTAGTACACACATTTGAAATTCTGTAAAGAAGCGCATACCCAGATTGCATTTTTTTTTTTTTTAATATAGAAGTCTTCCTACTTAATTTTGCATTTTGCCTTTTTATTTTAATATAGGCAATCTAGATATGGAGAGAGGGCCAATGCATGAGTGATGTTGAGCTGTAAAAAGTGGTCTCCATGCAATGACTTCTTCTCAAGTCAGGGGATGGATCACACAATAAGGCTGTGACTAGTCTCAGGAAGCAGGCTAGCCCAGCCCAGAAATCATGGGCCATGATGGGAAAAAAAGACGCATTTGTTTCTGATGTTTGACTTTTTCCCATTTGTTACATCGTCCACAGCAAGTTTTTCCTGGAGGTCTTTTCTGAGAAATCTGTGTAGTGTACTGCTATGTTCCTCCATGATACAAAGACCCCAAATGCCACTCGCCACCTTCCTGGGAATGGGGTGAGAATGTAATCTGAGCTTTTTAGGGTCTATCTCTACTCTGTGACATCGTTACACTGCAGTGGAGATTTATAGCATGTTTTATGTATATTTTCTTAGTCCCAAGGCCCCCCTTTTTACAGATACATACACAACATGTCATGTAGAAAATATAAATTGTTGATCATACAGGCACTTTCTTCCTTTTTTAAACCTTTCCAAAGGTCTTTTTGTTAAATACACCCAGATGCCGTTTGACAGATGAGGGGCTAATTGCTCTGTGAATTACCTCTATCGATTCCTGTTTCATGTTGAGCCAAACAAACAAAAGATATTAATGCTTTGAAAAAAATGAATGATGACCTTTCTCTGCAAACACAGCTTGCGGTCTCTGATTATTGGTGATTCCAGAGAGCAGCGGTCAATCGCAATAGCTGTAACGCTATGATCACTATAATAAGCTTTCCTGACCTTCTCTGCCATGTTAAGTGGTTTAAATTTATTTGCCCAACAACAGAAGAGCTTTCATTTAAAGTCACAGAACATTCAATTCAATTTAAAGATGTAGTGTCTTCGTTCCTCGCCTACCTTTCTCCTTCCTGTCTCCACCTCTTACACCTATTTGCCAAATCTACTAGTAGTTTTACCATTATAAAAATAAATATCAGAGAAATGCATTTCTTCAGTTCTGTTCGAGATTTTGGTTGCCATTTTTGTTTTTGACTTGTTTTTTCTTGTTTTAAGACACTAAAAACATTTTGTTTTTTCTCTTTATAAGTTTTGTCCATGGTTGGGATTTAATGTTCTACATAATTTACGAAGCATAAAAAGTAAAGAATCCAAGGACTGTGGCACTAAATGTCCCAGAATGGGAACCAGGGGCCTAATAGATTTATGTCCTTAATTAATGGGACCTTGAACCACTCATGTTTTTTTTTTGTCTCCAGAGCAGGCTCTTCTCACCCTGTAATTGGGGTAGAAGACTGGGCAGGATGACCTACCTGGCAGGGTATCTTTCCAATCAGAACATCCTTATGCTCCAGATCTCTCTACTTAAACAATGGCTTCATATATATGGCAGAATGTAACTTGGCACCTAAGATAAAATGATGGTAGGGCACTTAAAGACTTCCTGAGCTTCTCTCAGCAAAGCTTTACGATGGTGAAAACGTGTAAACCACAAATGGCCAAAGCCTCGAATGGTTAGGAAGTGTATGCAAACCTCCCCCACCTTGTTTAAGTGGAAATCTCTTGAACAGGGTCCCCCTGACATTTCCACCAATTTCCTGGAAAGGCATGCCAAAAATACCAAAGAAGTAGTTTCCCTTAGAATCCTTTGGTTCCTTTGCTGTGAGATCAAAGCAGGAAGTGAAGAAAAAAACTCTACAAATAATCAAAAGGCTTCCTGCCTTAGTTTGACATTCTGAATGTAGATAGGGGCCTCAGCAATTTTAAGGTGACTTTCCTTACACATTGTGTATAGTTTCTACACAAGACAGTGACCAAAAATATGGCCCAGTCATCCTTTAACCATACTTAACTTTGCTGTGTTAAGTACCATGTTGATTTAAAGAACCAAGCATGGTTTCTGCTTGGGTCAGATTCCTTGCTGTACTCAAAACACCAGGATCCTTTTTGTCATTAGGGCATTTGCAAATGTTTTGTGCCTTTTTTTTTTTTTTTTTTTCCTTCGAGTAATCTATACTTTTCTTCCTTCAAAGTCCAATTTTAGCGCCTTGCTAATCCCTACCCATTCTTTAAATTTTCTTGTGGCATTATTTCTCTTTTCCAGAATGCCTTTCCCAGCACCCTTCAACGATTCGCCATAGCACCTAAAGCACACTTTTATCTCAGCACTTTGCATGTCTATTTTATTCAGTGCTCCATTTATTCTTTCCTTCAGAAGATTGCACCTTGCATCTTAAGACTCTGTCAGAAAATTTGGAGCTTATGAGGTGTCTGATTGATGTTTGTGAAGTATTAAATGAATGAAAAAATGAAGCTTATTATGTCAGGTAACTACTGCTATATGACAAACCATTCCAAAAGGCAGTGGCTTTAGAGAGAGCTGATGATCACTTGTGCATCTGTACACCAGTTGGCACTTAAGTGGTCATAGCAAAGCTTGGCGGGAATTGCTCACCTGGGATGGCTCTGTTCTCCATGTGAGTCATCTACTTGGGACAACGTGTTGCACAAGCATGTTCATCTCCCGCCCAAAACAGAAGCACAAGAAGCAAAGTAATACCGTGCAAAGCCTCTCAACTCATCCTCTCATTCCTACTTTAATTTCTTGGCATAGCAAGACATATGGGTAACCCTGAGTCAAGGGAAAGTCCATATACTCTTCCCAGTAGTCACATGATGAAATCACATATCAATGGATGCAGATACAAAGAGAGATGAAAAATTGGTCACAGTATTAAAAAAAAAAAAAAGACCTACCGAAATTAAAACACTAATAACCACGTTAAGATAAGAACAGAGAATTTCTCCAGCTCTGAGAGCCATTTAACACAATTCTAGTTTTTTTCTATTTTACCTTCATATTACTAACACATAACTCAGCCACTTTAAAGGCATATACAATCCTTAATAAATATTTAACTAATTTGGCAGAATCACCATAATAAATAATGAAATCACAACTGGAAGAATACTGGTAATTTTTTTTTTTTTTTTTTTTGCAGTTTTTGTCCGGGGCTGGGTTTGAACCTACCACCTCCGGCATATGGGGCCGGCGCCCTACCCCTTTGAGCCACAGGAGCTGCCCCTGGTAAATTTATTTTGATGGCTTTTTTTGTAAAGAAAATATGTGTGGTAGGCAGATGTGTTATGAACATAAAAGGAAAAGCTAAATGGTAAATGATAATTCTTTATGAGTAAAGATGATTTTACTTTTGTTAACACATTTTACCATGGAAGTCAGTTCAAACATTTTCAAACTACTAGGAGTTTCCCCTTAGATATTGTTCTCATTTCACTTACAACAAGCCTGCAGAAATGTCAGGTAGGCATTGGTAGGGCTTCTTGACAGAGTTTCTGCTCAATCAGGGTTGATGTTAAATCTCCAAAGTCCAGGGGTTGATTTACCAGGAAGAGCATAGTTAACTTAAAAGCAGAAAAAGCCCTGGCAGTAATCAAGCCCTGTGAATTCCTGGCCGTCTTCCCTGGAGGCCCACTCAACTGGGCCAACCCCACACCATGCATGCTGGACTGGTGGTCCTCTTATCATAGAAAATTCCACCAGTGCAGCCAAAACATACAGAAGGAAGCACACGAGAAAAAAAATAGGAATATAATATGTAGCCCTGTGAATTAGTTTTACAAAAAGAAAAAAAAAAAAAAGGAGGGGAATTTTTCTTAGCTCTTTTTCATGTCCCATAGAAAGAATGGAATAGATTGTTTATCAAATGTGAGTAATTCTACTATGTTTAGTAGAAAATTAGGCACTAACAGGGAACTTTCAAGTCTCTCCCTTAATTTTGCCCTCTGATCAGATAATTTAAATTTAACTATTAATAGAAACACACATTTTTACAAGGGTTTATTTTTCACTTCAGATAATAAAATAGCTGTTTATTAAGGATATGCAAATCCAAGTATTCTCAATACTATTCTTGCTTGACTTTTAATAAAGTACAGAATCAGAATCCTGCCCTACAACTACACAACATAAAGTTCCATGAGGCCATAAGATGACTATTGTTTTCTTTGACTCCACTGGCATTTCAGAATCACATACTTCCCATTGTACAAAAAGTAAAATATGAGAATGTGCTATCCTCCTTTGTCAGCTTCCTGGTTTGTTTCAATATGTAGAGGCTTCCTTGCAAGGGCCAACCCCAGAGATTTGATCACTCCACATTTCTCTGTGTTTGTAGTTCTGCATTTTCTGCTAGGAAACAACTTTCAAGTAACCAGCCAAAAGAGTGTGCACATGTCGAATGCATGTTCTGATTCTATTTGAGTAACAGCATTTCTACAAGAGTTCTTACGACCATCTGTAAAACGGTGAGAGCCTGGACATAGAAAACGCAAACATTCTTGATAAATGTAATGCAATGGCATTAACTTCTTTTCTGTAGTTGCAAAACAGGAGATGTGCATTTCTTGATGGGAATTAACATGGCCCAGAGTCTTAATTCTTTCTTCGTTTCTCTGTCCTGTTAATCTACAATCTACTAAGATACTAGGTGGAACTGGAGACAGGGGAGAGGGAATTGATAGAGGGGAACTCAAGCTGCTCCACAAATATTCACAGCTGCAGCTCCCTGTAACCATTTCTCTTTCTAGTGGACTTTAAAAAGGCAAATTCATGAGTTATTTCACCATATAAGGGCATCAACTCAAGCTTCCCAAAGACCTCAGGAACTGACTTACCACAGCACTCCCTAAGGCCCAGAGCACAGACTTCTGTTCCCCTCCCTAAGAAAAGAGTTTTTTTTCCACTAGCTAAAATAATTAAAAACATTCTCAGAGTAGAACACAACATATTTAAGGTTTGAATATGATCCTATTTTCAGGGGGAAAAAAAATCAATGTACTGACTATTTACTGTTTGATATGATGACAGCTGGGAAACAATCATATTTGGGACTTACCTATGTATTAAAAATAAATAAATAAAATGTACAACGGTAGCCGTGTGCGTGGTTGTTGCTCTGCCTGACTCTTAGATTTGTTAACTAACTTGAGGGAAGAATCCTTAAAAGGCACAAAATACACCAATGGCTATCAAGTCATTGGTTACCTCTGAACTGGAACCTTGCTTTTTCAATCCTGTCTAGGTAAATTACCTTTCCAGTGTATTGTACTTCCTTTTTGAAGATTCCTTGGGAAGAGCCTCCAGGGAACCGACTAACTTTTTAATGGTTCACTCAGATTAAGAGGAAGGAAGTGTGGACTCCGTCAGGGGGTTAGGGGGAGGCCCCACTCTAGGCTGTCTGCATCCTGTAATTCTTCCCAAATCCGTGAATCATACTTTTAAGACTCCTTTTCAAGGGCATTTGTCTTCCTTTAAGAGAAGGCCAAAGCAGAAAAGACAAGGTTTAAAATAGGTCTCAATCAAGCTTTAGCCATAAAAACAATTACATGATCCCTCACTGACTACCCAGGGAAGGGGGCTACAGGACTCTTTACCCGCATGCCTCCCCTCCCATGCAAGGTACTCGATGGGATCACTTTCTCCTCTCCTTTGATTTGAGGATTAAAATGACATTTCACTTCAAAGTGTATTTGAGCTACAATTCTCTATGGCTTTTCCTATTACAAGCCACCACTGAGACTGATTTTACTTACACCATCAGGGTTGGAAGAATGAAGCTACCATGACAGTATTTTTTTGAAATCATTTTAGATTGAAATCTCATTTTCAAAATAATGCCTTCATTTAATAAAATATCAAGCATGTAGACAATTATACGCTATCTTTATACCTTTTCCATGAAGGCAAGAACATTGCTGAAAATAATTATTTCAGTGATTAGAGTTTATCTGGCATTGATACATTAGATCAGACAAACTTCTGTAAAATTATGAAGTCACAAGAGCATGTTTGTATAAGGCTTCTTTGCTGGAATCTCAGTGATTCAACCAATAAATTCTATTTTATTGAGCATCTGTTAAATGTTGATGTGATTAGCACTCAAGCGACTCTTAAGAGAGGAAAAACCCTAGTCTAAATGTGCAAAAGGGCAAATACGAAATGACAGGGAGCACGCACAGCATGTACAAGGCCAAGAGGGAATCCTCATGTAAACTCTGGCCTCCGGGTGACAATGATGTGCCAAGTGATGGCCATGACACCTGTATCATTCTGGTAGGTGGAGCCTATACCTGCGAGGGGGCAGAGGGTATTTAAGAAATATATATTCCTCCCTCACAATTGCACTATAAACCTAAAACTGTTCCCCAAAAGGAAGCCTTTAAATAGATGATCAAGATGAGATCACACAAAGTGAATTCATATTATATTCAAATCGACAGAACAATCATGGTTAGTTTGGACAGTTCACCAATACTCTATTTGCAATTCCTTAATCTAAAAGTCTCTAGAAAATCAACTTTTGTTGTTGTTGTTGTTCTTCTTTTTATGATCAGAGAAACTCTGGCAGCTGGTCTGACCTAATTTGAACTCATTTGTAGCAACATGTGACCCAAATTGATGTAGAGTATGAATAATTTCTATTTTATCTCTGTTAGTGTGAGCATTCCTATGTGTATGGCAGATGTAGTCATGAACGCCACTCTAGATCCCTTGGTGATGGTGAATAATATTTACGTGTGTGGCCAGATCATCTTTCAAAATATGAACAATCCTGAAATATAAAACATCTCACCCTAAGAGTTTTGGGCAAGGGATTGTGGACCAATATATACTGAAAGAAAGGGATAGAAAATGTTTGAGTTCATTCTTTCCCTGATTTCTTAAAAGATTTGGGTGCTCACATTCCTGACAGATCCACATTATCATAATGGGCATTTAAAAAATTTATTAGTAGTAGTAAAGTACAAAAAAAGCTAATAATATAATTATGATTTCTACTTGAATATACCTTAAAGGTTTTTTATATGAATGCCTATAGCTCATATTTTGCTTTCGTATATCTAATATTTTGAGACAGTATCCAGAAATAAATTTTTCTTTACTCTCCTTTTGGGTGGAAAAGTAAGAAATGGACTGCTAAAGAGTTAACGTATATATGAGGAATTTGTTGATAAAAAGAAAGGAAGGAGGATAGCAAGGAATGAGGGAAGAAAGATGGTAAGAAAGGAGGGAGGGAAATGGAAGGAGGGATAGAGGGAAGGGAAGAAAGAAGGAAAGAAAAAGAGAAGAATATAAATTCTAGTCTGTAGAGGCTACATTAGAATGTTTCCCAATGCTTAAGAAATCCTGAAAGAAAAGACGTCAGAGGCAAATTCTAATGTTCTAAAACTACAATCCAATTCCATAAAAGCATAAATTTAGATGTAAACCATTTGGGAGAAAATACAGTATTTAAATATCCTATATTTTTGTTTAGAGCTGTTATCGATAAAATCTGTTATAATACACAGACCCATATTATAGAGATTATATATACAAATATTTTATTACTTATGCATAAAACATGATTTGTTGGGGGATATAAACCACGGCTTTCTCAGGTATCAGTGCTAGTTGATTGTTCTGAGTATTGGCTTTCTGACAGGGTTTGGAATGAAGCCATTTTTATTAATTTAGTTATTTTTGCTGATATAAAAGGCCGTCTATCATGTTAATGATGTATCGGTCTGCGGTCTCACCGAACAATAATTACAGAATGTTCCTAATAGTAAATCATTTGTCACAATCACAGCTCAGTACAACAACCTTTTGTTGAGCGGGGGAAGACATTATCTGAATAGCAATACACCTTTACGTGGACTGATTAGACAGGGCTTCCACCCAGCAGCCAAGCAAAACCCTGGGAGTTCCATGTTGGGCCCGCCCTTCCTCAAATGTCAACTTGGGGACGGGTGCTGTGCCCGGCTAAATTCTCTCCAGCCTATCTGACACAGTGAAATGAAAGCGTTCTGCCCAGGAGAGAGAAGGCTAGGTTTCAGAGACGCCTGTGAAAAGGAGGAGAAACAAAATGATCAGAAAAAAGGAAACATTCAAAGTTTTACTTCTGCTTCCTTTTTTTCTTTTTAATTGCAAAGAAAGGATACAATAGTCAAAAAGAAAAATTGAAGGTAACAAAAATGCATCCATGCCTAAATTAAGTGAATGTCTCATCATCAGAAGAATGGTCAGATTCTTTTTTATAAAGATTCAGTTTGATTTCAGTTATCCTTGAGCAGTATTTTTAAATCGTAGGAACAAACACTTACCGAGTGTTTCTGTGCCCAGGAAAACTCTTTTTTCAAAACAGACTTTCTTTTTCTTTGTTTGGTGCATAATAGATGTCTTTAGTTTTGTACTGCCTGTGATCATTGAATGCATTCATATAATTTGGGAAGATCAACTCAATGCACTTGGGATATCCATCTCCTTAAATATTTGCCTTTTCTTTATGTTGGGATTATTTGAATTCTTTTCCAGTATTTTAAAATATACACAGATTATTGTAAACTATAATCCCCCTCTTGACCTATTTAACACTAGGTCTTCTATCTTCTATCTAACTGTATCTATCTAGACTTTATTATTTTAGAACAGTTTTAGGTTCACAAAAAAAAAAAACAGATTGGAGGGTATGAAGATGTCCCATAGAGCCCCTTTCCCACTCCACAGCCACATCCCCGATCAAGTGGTACATTTGTTACAGTTGATCATTGTCAGCTGAAGTGCACAGTGCACCTCAGGAATTCTCTTAAGCGTTTAGTATGCATTAATTTTTTTCAGTTTCAAAATCTTTGCTATTAGCTCCATTTTAGAGATGAGGAAGTTGAGGCACAGAGGAGTTAAATTCCACAGAAACAAATAGTGGAGGAAAATAGGGTGATTTCAAACCCTAACCAGTTGACTAACCACCTCTCATTACTAAAATACTCCAGAGAAATAAATCAGCATTTGTTTTTGAATACCCACACATTCATTGATTATGGGTGAGATGGTGGCACCCATAATAGTTTGCCAGCAGTATCCCTCAGTTGTGGACAAAGTCCCTGAACTCAAGGAGGAAATGTGAGGTTGCTAAGATTTGCAGACAGGTCCTTTGACATGAAGCCTGTACTGTCACATGACCTCTGTCCCCATACTCTACAGGTAAAACTGCCTCTTAATGAGTAAACCATTTGGCTTGTTACTGTCTTTCTTATAAAAATGATACCCAAACATTAAACATGCCTAGATTTTGTTAAAAAAAAAAAAAAAAAAAAAAAAAAAAGGCAAAAAGAAAAAACAGCTAGTTTCACTTTAAGGGTATGTATTTCTATTTTTTATTTTCTAAATATGTGGATTTTTGCTTAGAAATTTTATTGGGAGTGGAATGGAATAAGTGTACATACAGAAGGAAATTCAAAAATACTTGTTCACTAAGCCCAGGGACTCAAAAATAGCCTCAAGATCAATTAAAATATAAGAACTAGAGGAAGCCATACGTTGTGCAATGTTTTTAAGAGTATGTTTCACTCAAAGAGGGTTTTTCTGTAAAGTATCAACAATAGAAATTGTTCTCGAAGTTTCTTCAGAGGGAAATGGGGTAGAATACAAAGTCTGTGTTTTCCAATTTTCTCTAGATTTTAAAAAACCACATGGGTAGAGCTCTTGCTCTTTAATTGTCCAAAAGTGAATTTGTAACTCTTAAATTAGCATTAAATAGAATACCTCCTAAGCGCCCTCTCCCCTGAGACAGCAAGCACTTCTTTCATTGTCTTGAATTCTGTTGGAGGTACTCAAGGACTCCAACAGGCAAGCCACACTTATTTGCTTTCCTAGTATAAAATTCCAAACTAAGGATTGAAGTATATAGATGAATACATGTACTTATAAATTTTTGAAGGATTGAAGTATATAGGTGAATACATGTTCTTATAAATTGTTGATAATGATAAGGAAATCCTTGTCCAAAACTTGAAATCAGTTATCAGTGGCTTTCAAAGGACCAGAAAGTTGGTTTTGTGCCAAGTCCTTGAAGCCCCTTTGCTCACATTGGTCAGAGCCTGAATGCAGAACTCACAGATGCTTCTGGAAGGAACCCAGTTCAAACACACAGGTACCCTTGACACAGACACAGCACTGCTTCCAAAGGGAAGAAGTCCTGTAAAAAGGAAACAAACAAACAAACAAACAAAAAACAAATGGCTTCCTTTTGCCCCAACCCCGATGTCCCCTACCCCTGTGTTCTGTCCAGAAGAAAAATCCCTCAGCCGCAATGGTTGTTTTTATTAAATTCTCCTCAATAAAAAGCTCAGGCAGGATTTATTAGGTACTCAGGGCGGACGTTTAGTATTTCGCCAGTTATTAAGTGAAAATCAATAGAAAGCAAAGAAAATGGAAGTCACTGCACTGTTAGCGCGCCGTTGTCGCCCAGATATTATGTCGGCTGTCTTGTAGATTCATGACAGACGAAAGAGGCCGGGAGAGAACTTTCTGCTTACATTGCACGAGCCAAAGTGGGGTTATTCATTAGAGCAGGCAGCTGGCCAGATGGATTTCCAGTTCAGTTTTACCATTTATCTTTAAAACGCCTGTATCGAGTGAGAAAGAACACTGATATTATGTGATATCAATGGCAGGTTTATGTATCTAAATCAGGATTTATTGTTATTTTGTTCCAAAGACCTTTTTTTCTCAAGAAATACCATTTCACTGGAAGAAAATAATAGCTAAAACCTTGTCAAAGATAACCTTTCATGCTGTCCGTGCACCACTAGCTGTAAAACAAATAGAACCCGGTATATAAATAGTTTTAACCACATCCTTGCAAAATCATTTCTTCTGAATCTGTTTCCTGCATTTTAATATATATGTTTTTAATGCCTCAAATATGATTTGGGGTCATTTGATGTTTTCTTTGCCTGTAGGTTAGCTTTAAATAATGATAGCAATTGTTTTAATTGCATTTCAAATCGTTAGCTGTTTGGTGTCCTTCTGTGGAATTCTATGTTTTGCAAAAAGCATTCTTTGGAAAAGCAAAGTGGTCTGTTGTTCTGTTCTTCTCCTGCCTTGGAATGAGCTTAAGAATCAAAAACACCCATCATCTCTTTTTCCAACTACTTCAGAGTCTTCAAAAGCAAGGATGTGTTTTCCTTTCACTTGAATTGACTTTTTTCCGGTAGCTTCCAGTTTTTCTGATTCCTTCTCATCTAAAGGACAGATTACAACAGACCTGAGCAGATCGGATCTTTAGTCAATTCTGTTAAGTAACTAAGATAGCTAAATGCCAGAACGAACCATTATACATTCTTTACAAATAGCTCTCAGGAAAGAATACAATCCATATAGTTGTAAAATGTCATTAGTGACAGTATACGATTAGGAGACAAAATTACACCTAACTTTTGACTAAAGCTATTGCTAACAAAAAAAATTGTGAATATATTATTAAGCTATCTTATTTTTTCTCTGTGTGTGTGTATCTGTGTGTCTTTTAAAAAAGAAAAGATAAATTTAGCTTTTATGGACCAATATTAGAAAATAGCCAGATGTGCAAGTTTCTTTAAAATTCAAAATTCACTTATGAAATGGCCCTAAGAAAAATTCTCTAACCATTAATTGAAACTTTTTGCTCCCTTAAAAAGAAGTTGTTATATCTGCAGTTAAGCAAACAGAAGTACAATGTTGATTAGAAAATATTTGTTCCTTAATATTCTTCTTTAACCAGGTAAATTCTTCAATCAAGTTGAAGAGCTTGATTTTATCAAAAAATCCTTTCTTAGAGTTTTCTCTTCAGCAGTTTTTCTTTCTTTAAATTTCCATCGCCACTACAAATAGTGTTTTCTTCTTAGATGCCATCCTCAAATAAAAACATGGCGGGATCTTCCTAATTCCCTTGCTTCTTTAGAAAAACCATGAATGTATTTAGGCATGTGTCCCTGGACATGCCAATGGCAAGCAATAAAGTGTGGCAGTTAAGAAAAGGGGCTTTCAAGCTAGATTATAGAAGTTCAAACGTCAGGTCTGTCACTCATTGGCTGTTTTATTTGGGCACGTGATTAGAACCCCGTGCCTCAGTTTTCTTATCTGCATAATAACTATAATAGTTTCATAGATTTTTAGCCAAATGGATCTATACTTGTAAAGTTCATAGAATATCATTTGCCTGTTATTAAGTCTTCAGTGTCAGCTAGCTATTACTTTCGGATGTACAACATCTGTAATATAAAGTTTCCTACGTTGACGTCTTGGTTTTCCAACAGAATAAAATGTAATGCTATTAAAGATCCAATTAACTTTCCATTTTCATATATACTAGTGTTTCGGGTACTAGAAAAGAATCATCTTAAGATTCAGTTATAACGAGAGTCCCATGTAAGCAAAATTTTATATTAAATAAATTTACTTTAAAATAAATTGAATGAGATCAGCATTCGATCTGAAATAATAATAATAGTCTATGAATAAATGATACTGTTAACTCATAAGACTTGGGTGGTGAGGATGCTAAGTCCCAAAGAAAATCAAGGTTGATGATTTAGCTCCATTGCCCATAAGCGTCATGTCACTTGAATATTTGCCAAAGCTCTCTTAGTTTGACTTCATAGACTTTCATCTTTCATGCTCTCTGTAGACTTTAGATTTCTTAATTATAAAGTGGGCATAATATGCCCCTCCTTATTCATTCTATAGTGAGAGCTGAGGCAAGAACATAAAACACTTATTAAAGAAAACAATACTTTATTTAGTCAGGCTACTGGGAAAAATCAGTAAAATTTAAAAACATAGTGATGTTATGAAAGAATAAAGCTGTCTACTGCCTGTTCATTGGTACTCCTACATTCTTTCAAGAAAAATGGTGTGAGTTTCAAGGACAGGGCAGTTCAGAGCCTAAGCTAGCGTCAGGCTGCCTGGCCTGGCCCCTTACTTCTCTGTCCCTCTCGTTTCCATAAGGTCCAGGTCAGCAATTTAACCCCTCAGATCCTCAAATCCTTCATTTGCAATATTGAAATAACAATGGTACCCCCGTTACGTACTGAGACAGTATATACTCAGGGGTTAGTGAGATCATGCATACAAAGGGTTTAGACTAGTGCCTAATAAACACTCCATGACTATTTTCACTATTAATTTGATTTCTATGGGCACAGTAGCATGACAATCAATACTGAAGACAAATCTCTTACTTTAGGAGCTGAGTTAGCCCTTGCTTGATTCAGATAAGTGATGGTCAACTTTTATGAGTTGGAATATTAACCAAAAAGGATGATCTAATACTTATTGAAGGCATGAGGTACAGGTAGGAAAGACTTCCTTGTGGAAGTGATATATAAGCTGAAGAGTTAAAGGTGAAGTTGGAAGTTAGAGAAGATCATTGAAGACAGGTTGTGTTTGAGTGAGCCCCCCTGTAGTGATGGAGCAGTCCACAGCTGCCCTGTCCAACATGGTAGCCACACATACCTACTGAAGACTTGAAATGTGGCTAATGCATGAGAAGAAATAAATGTTCAGCATTAATTAATTTTAATTTTTGAAAATTTAAATAACCACATGAGACTACTGGCTGAAGTACTGAGCAGCACAGCTCTAGAAGGAGGAAAAATCATTGGCTGGGTACAGTGGCTCACACCTGTTATCCTAGTACTCTGGGAGGCCTAGGTGGGACAATTCCTTCAGCTCAGTTGTTTGAGACCAGCCTGAGCAGGAGTGAGAGCCCTGTCTCTACTAAAAATAGAAAAATTAGTTGATTATCCTGGAAGGCACCTACACTCCCAGCTACTTGGGAGGCTCAAGCAGGAGGATCACTTGAGTCCAGGAGTCTGAAGTTGCTGCTGCGAGTTAGGCTGATACCACAGCATTCTAGCCTGGGCAGCAGAGTGAGTTTCTATTGCAAAAAAGAGAGACAGAGATAGAAACCTGGGAAGGTCTGTAGTTGAGGGGGTTCTTAGAAATTGAAGACTTGACAATTTGAAGAGCAGAACAAATTCATGAAGGATGAGACTTTGGGAAAAACAGCAGAGGCAATGTATGGCTTACTGCAAAGTTCAGGTTTTCACTGAGGACCATGGAAAGCATCCATTGAAGAGTAAGGAGAACGACACATCAGTTTCACAATTTGTAAAATCTCTTAAACTGTAATTACAACAATAGCTAGAATTATCAGCATTTTATAGCTTGCGTACTTTTCTAACTTGACTTCACTTAACCTTCAAGTTTATCAGCTAAATGTCTATAACTGTACTTCCTTTTATATATCTTTGTTTTTGTCTTCAATCAGTAGCCTAAGTCCTTGCCACTACACCCTCACTGGTTTTGGAAGGCAGATTTGATAAAAAGCAAAGCACTCAGAAGATATTAGTTCACAGACTCCTTCATGAGAAGGTTTTATAAATCAGTCTCGAAAATGGCAGCAGATTACTTTCAAATAAATGTTTAAGAATCTTTCTCCCAAATGTGACCTGCCTGGAAAGGCACAAATGCATCCAGTGGTGGTCCCATGGGCCACCCACCTCTGGAGGGACCTTCGTATTCCCCACCTGCTTTGGGTGGTGATTGCACCGGGCTGCTCTGCAGGCACTGAGTGATGAGGGACCAGCTGCCTCCCACGGCTCCTAGAACTTTCTCACTCACACATCGGTACCCATCCTCACCTCCCAGATCTGTTGAAATGAGAACCCGGGCCAGGCAAGGGTGTCCACTGCCTCCTGCTGACAGTCCATGACGGCTGCCCTGACTCTCCCTGTCAGCTCTGAGTAGATAAAAGATGGCATTTGTCCGAGTGGAAATGAGGAAGGAGTACAGCCATTCTGCCTGGGAACCAGCCCTGCTCCCCAACACACACACACGCGTCGATGCACACCACACACACACACACACACACACACACACACACACACACACAACTTTAACTCAGTAAGCCTCTTAGGAAGAATTCTTCAAAAAGGCCACTATGATCTGATTTAATGAGATCAAGTTTTCTTTCCCTTTCTTTCTTTCCTTCCTTCCTTCCTTCCTTCCTTCCTTCCTTCCTTCCTTCCTTCCTTCCTTCCTTCCTTCCTTCTTTCTTTTCTTTCAGGAGAATATGAATAAAATCACACTTCCTTAAAAGAAAAAAAGAGACAGAGAATGTAAATGCTGCACTAATTTAATTACACACTGGCACTGTACGACACTAATGTAAATATTCTGGTGAGTAGGCCTAAGACACTCGAAGTAATTACTTAAGGACTCCCTTTCAAAGAATCTCTCCCTTTTTTATTAAATGCCTTTTAACATTAGCACTTTCTTCCTGACAAATTAAATGAAATTTCATTACTCTCCCGGACTTAATGGCATGAGGCCGAGGTGTGAGTTAACCCTCCCTGGACAACTGACAAGGGCTCCTATATACAGTCAGACGCCACTGTTGTCCTCATCATGAGAAAAAGGAGGCTTCCAAGAATCCTTTGTGTTTTTATCAGAGCTTCCAGAATCCCACATCTTTGATGTTTTTTCAGCTGCGATCCTTGCAAAAATCTAAGAAACCATTGGTATTGTTGTTTTCAAATGTTCTCAAGTTCACAGCAAAGAAAAAAGAAAGAAAGAAAAGAAAAAAAGTAAAACACACACACAAAAAACCCAAGCAGTATCATCCACTGAGACAAACACTAATACCAACCATATCAAGGATAATTGCAACAGTTATAAAGCATTTACTAAGTATCTTCTAAACAATTTCTCCTTTTTAACCCACGTACACCTTCCCAAACACTGTAAGTACCACTCAGTGTCACACTCTGGAATAAGGACATAAAAGTACAGACTGGTTAGCAATTTACCCAAGACCACACAGCTAAGGAGCAACAGGGCTGAGATTCAGTGCTATCAGCCAGCCATTGTCACACACTTTTATGCATATGACATATGGTTACTAAGCCCTCGACCTTGCATAGACAAAGAATTATTTCTGCATTTCTTCTTACATCTGTGCAAACTGAGACTCAGGGATCTTAAGGAACAAGCTCAAGAGCATGTAGTTGGTGTCTACCTAGGACCTCATAGCAGCTGTGTCTTCCAGACAAATAAGCTTAAAAAGTCAATTTCCAAAGGAAGGATCTCTAAAGAACTTTGTTTCTAGACCTGCTTTATTACACTTATTCAGAAAAAAAAAAAAAAAATTGGAATTATTTACCTTTAAAAACAGGAAATAGAGGTTTCTATAAATTTGAACTTTTTTAAATAATTTAAGAATGACATTATAAAGTTACAACCAAATTACAAAATAACTACTCAAGAACTATGCAGCTGAGATCCTCAACCTACAGGTCTCAATAGGAGCTAAAAATAAATATGTGTTAAGTTTTGTTGAAACAGCAGTGGTGAAAGCCTTTACAAAGGAACACAGCGAGAGTTGTTTTGCTTTCAGAGACAACTTGTGCTTGAAAATATGCCAGGTACTGAAATAAACCTAATATTGATGAGAAGTGGGTTCCCTAACTTGCATGCCTGGCTTTTTTTATTTAGGCTTCTGAAGAAATGGTCGTATTTTTCTGCCCATCGAGTTTTACCTCCAGCATTTTTGAACTCAACTTGTTTTTCCCTTGTTTAGACTTAACTTTGCTTCTCACACTTATTTTGAATTTAATTTTGTTCTCCCATCCATGGTGAAAGAACTTCTATCTGGTCAACTGAACTTGACAAGACCAACTTTTAATGAGAATGCATCTTAATTTTTCTTCCTTTCTCTCTGTCTGACCCAGTGATATTTCGCTTGGGCTGAAACTACTTTCTCCAAGCATTTTCCTTTTTTCTGATCATGTCACCAGTAGCCAGGACTTCTGACATTGATGTCATGTTCCCTCTTCACCAGAGGGCGTCCTTTCTAAGACCTCGGGCCATGTACAAGAAAAATAATCAACTCAAAGTTCAGAAGACAAATGTTGCAGGGGGGATTTTTTTCTCCTCCTTTTGGTTGTTCATAAACATATGTAGCTTTAGGGATCAGTATGTCAGTGTTTTGAAAGAAGCAAAGACTTGAATTTATTTTGGTGCAGCTATCAGATTTTGAAGAGCTGGATCATTTGTTTTCCTCTTGTGAGGTCCAGGTAAAAGTTCATTCCCTCCATGGCCTGGTGCTTCTGACAAACAAAAATCAAGGACCCAAAATAAGTATTTTATCTAAAAAATGTGAACTATCCCAAAACAAACATGAAAAAGCACAGCTGCCAAATTCCACAAGTAAAAAGAGTTAGAGGTTGAGACAGCTCACGATCTCCCTGGGGAGTAATGGGTAAAGTTTGGCCAGCTGCCCTTAAGGCCTTCAGGGACACTCAATCCAATTGCCGCGTCTTAGCGGATGTGAATTTCAAGGTTACACCTGGGTGTTCAAGGGCAGGGCCAAGTGTAATCGGCACTTAGATCATAGATTAATCTTATTTGCCATCTATTAGGTTTGATTCCTTTTCTCTCTCTCCCTCCCTAAAGCCAGGATTATTGTGATAGTTTAAGATAATGGATTCTAACAGAAGAAAGGTCACGCAGGCATGGAGATTTGGAACCTTAAGATAATATGATTAATCTAAAAGCTTCTTTCTCAAAGGGGAGGGCTGCACTTTTCATATGTCTAATTGAGAGAAGAGAACTGAAAGACCACGAAAGAGCAACGGCAAGGGAGTGCAAAGGAACTGAGTCCTTGTCAACAACTGCAATTAATTATCATTGTCAGGATGATCTTTCATTAGTTTTCACACTAATAAGATAGATTTGCCTCACGCCAGAGGCTGATAAAACCTTATTGGCAATGTTGATAAGAATATGTCAGTATGGAAAATGAGTTGTGGACATCTTCATTTTATTTATTTATTTTTTATTTGTTTGTTTTTTCTAATTTTCTGAAATTAAATGACTAAGTGTATACTGCTAAAAGTGAGTACATCTAGGTTGTTAAGGCTATGAAATGCAGGAAAAAGTCCTGAGCAGAGTGGTTGGCATAATGTAAACACTAAGTAAATGCTAATCATTGTTATGAATGCTTTGAACATGTAAGTACATATTATGTATTTTAAGGGACGTAGTTTAATCTTATCGCTTTCAGAGATTTCAAGATAATCCTAACTAACCAAACTGGGGAGTCCATAGAAAGAAAGTAAGACGGATTATCATCTATTTATTAATCATGATATATCAAGATTCTAGGTTTCTAGACAAGAATTGATTACTCTTGGTGCATTTGCAAGAAAGTTGGAATTTAAATGCAAATATGCATTCTCTACCATTTCTGTTTTCATTCTTCTGGAACAGAACTTGTTTTGGATTTACTATTAGGTATTGTAATTGCCAGAACATTGTCACCATTGTGGCTCATGGTTATTTTGAGGTGATTTAAAATGAATAGAAATGCATATCCTCTGGTTTGAAATATTTATGTATCTAATATAAATATAATATACATTTTCATATATACACATAACGTTACAAAGTCATTTTTCCTACATCCCACTTACTCTGCTTTCTTCATGTTGTGGACCATTTTAGGCAGACACCAGAGGAGGGGAATGGCCCCCTGGTATAGCTGACTTCTTCCTTGTTTTAGCTCAGATACGTGACCTCGGGGAGAGGAATATGAGATTTTAATCTGTACTATGTTATTTTCTAAATAGATTCTTCCTTTTAACAAATGGAACTCCCTTGGTTCATTCAGTAGGAAGAAAAACAAAGCAGGTAACATGTTTTTTTCCTTATCCAAGATGACAGAACAGGAGAGGAGCACAGGGCACGTACAAGACCCAACCCGGGGAGCGCAGAGTGGCAGTGCAATTAGAATGTGAGATATGGCTGTTTAATACAATCTGGGAGGTAGTAATATATGCCCGTCATCATTCACGCAGATTCTCAAGACTCTAAACCGCATTAAAGCTGTACAAAATAATTAGCTCTCAATAAGAATCATGTAGGCTAGCATGAAAACCAGCTGCAAGATGAGTGGAAACGCCTGCGTTCAAATCAGGCTAACATACAATCACTTCAAGATGCAGTAAAGATAAGGTGGAGCAAATTGATGTTGAACATATGGAAAAATAAAACACATCCCTCTGGGCAAAACTTCCTTTTTCTGAAATTTTGAAGCTTTTTACTAAAAAATGCTGTATTTCATCGGCTTCCCAACTTGAAAATAAGGTAGTCAGTCAGGAATTCATTCTGTAGCTCAGAGGGTAGAAGAAAAAGAGATTTGTACATATAATAATTTTGGGAACAAAATACTATTTTCCTGCTCTGTAACACCAAGTTTTTGATTTATTTTTAAAAGTCTATTTTCGAAAATGTGGGAATTGGAACATTGGGAAGTATAAAAAAGCAAAATATAAGAATTCAAATGCTGACCCCATGTCAATTTCAGACCAGCTGTTAAGGGTTGCTGAGATTGAAATGTTCCAGACTAGCTTATATCAGTTCTTGAATGTTTTGTTTAATTTCAGAGTTTAATGATTGAAAAGAGAAGCAAATAACGTGGACTCCGATCTCATTCCTGCCTTCACCGCAAAATACACCAAAGCACAACAGAACAAGTACTGGCTTTGCCAACTCCCTTTATTCTGAGCTGGAGAGTCCCAGAAAGGCGTTCTGGGCTCCTATCTATAACATTCCTTCCTCCCGTCATTTCATTCCTACTTTCTGATTTTTCCTATCCTTAGAATGAGGTGTTGGATTCAGCAGCCCCCACATAGCAAAGCTTTACCTCATATGTGATGTGTTTATTCTTCCCAGACACAGGGCATATCACTCTCAAATGACTGACAACAACTCTTAAATGAAGTGGACCCAAAGTGGGCTCTGATAGGTATGGAAGCCTCTCTAGTCAAACATAGAGCAAATTAATGTGAGCCCCTCCTGCATCTTCAGTCTGGAAATGTCATAAAGTAATAAGCAGGGAGACCCTCACTGTGTCAAGGACCGGATTTCAATAGATTTACATATTAAAGGTACAGGGCACATTTCATCTGCTCTAATATCCAACTTAGAAATTTCTAAATTCCAACTACCTTATTCCCCAAATTAGTTCTTATTATGGGCTGAATGCACAGATGAGTAATGATACAAACGCACCTACCATAGTTTAGTTTTAAAGACTGAATTAAGCAAAGACTTAGAAATACTGTGTTTGGCTATGAGTTACCAGTATTTATATAGGGCTGAATGCGTTTCTGTGTATGGGTGTCTGTGTTAGAGCGGGGCAGAGAAACCAAGCAAAAAAGAGAACAGAGAGAAAAACAGAATGGATTGAGACATATTTACATTTTCACATTAGCTCTGATTCTACCCAACTCTATCAATGCTGGAGACAAGTGTTCAAAAAATATTGTTTGATGAACTCAATGACTGTTATGCCTTATGAAACTTACAAAAACAAGCCTACTGTCTCAAAATACCAGGTTTAAGAATACACCACAAAGCCATTTACTTTGTGTGTGGTAGGAGAAGGGATAAGCCTTTGTACCCCTGATCCCCACTTGCTTTGGTAAATTCTTTTGTTCTCCAATTATATTTGATATGATTTCCCCACCATATCAGTCATTAGACTATCTGAGTAAGTTACTAGCATGCCAGGTGACCACGGAACATAGACACACATGGATGTGTCTGGTGTCTGGTTCTCTCTCTCTCTCAGTCATGTGTATACAAAAACAGACACACACATAATTTCAGGGTATCTCTTCTGGAAGCAATCACAAAAAATGATCACTCTACATGAAATTAGTCATACAAATGAGCACGCAACAATATTTCTTTTTGTTTTATTTTTTACTAGCTGCTAGGATGTCCTAGAAGAATTATTTATTTCAAATGCTTCAAGTTAGGGAAAGAATAAAGTGCAAGGTAAGCTTTCCTTCTGAGTGAATATAAGGCAATCTATCTCTCATTAAAGAAATGAAGTAGGGTTATCAAACCCAGCTACATTTAAGGGGGATAAAAAAAAATGCTGTGAAACTATACAGCTAAAAAGAAAAAAAAAAGTTTAACAGCTTATCCCCAGAAGGTTTCATTAGTTGGGATATTTTTCTTTTTCTTTTCTTTTTTTTTTTTTTCCCTGTTCACTCAGAACTATAGCCCTAGTGTTAAGCAAATTAAATAAAAGGCAGTTTCTAAGAAAAACCTTCAAAACCCCAAGTCAAATGATTGCATCAAAATATGAAATCAGGACAATATATTCTATTGAAGAATTATTCTTATTTTCCTAATTTCCCTTCATTTTTATGTTAAGAGTTTTATAACTAAATTACATTATAACATTATTATTATTATTATTAACATTATTATTGAAATTCAAAGTCAACCTTTTTTCTGATATTTTTAGAAATGATTTACAATTGTTTGTGGGTTATTTTATACGTATGAGTGTGTGTTTGTTGTAGTCATCATTTTGAGCCACTGAACTCAAATAAACTCTTCTCATGTAGGATTATTCAAAACACTGTTGTCCACAAAGCATAGACAAGAAAAGACTCCTTAAATAGTGTATAGTGTTAAATAAGTTCTTTTCTTTATCTAGTTTACTTAAATAAGTTCTTTTCTTTATCTAGTTCTTTATCTAGTTTCTTTATCTAGTTCTTTTCTTTATCTAGTTCACTTTCATGTGCTATATAAGTAAACTTTGCTGTTGTGACTTGAGTTACATTTTTTGTGTTTTCATTGACTTTATTAATTTTGCATTTGTTTCAGAAAGCATTTCTACATTTAAATAAGAACTCCCCATGTCCAAAGAGCTTTCATTTATATCCTTATATATATTTCATTTATATCCTTAATAAAAATGTGGTCTGACAAAGAGAACATGGGTGTTAAATATTTGTGCCTTTAAAACAAAAATCTTTTGTCTTCTTTGTGAAAAATCTTAAAAATTTAGAACACTAAAAGAGTAAATAAAAAAGAACAATGTTTTCAATAAGACAATTTGTTTAATGCTGCACTGCTGAAGCTGCATTGAGCTACAGTGGATGAAACACATGAGCAGTGGAAGGTGTTGAGTTGTAGACATGTACTTCCAAAATGTTCTAATTAGGTAAAATCTCAGAATCCACATTTAAAAAGAAGCTGGTAAGATCTCTCCTATTAATAGAAATAAAAGCCTGGAGGTGAGGAGCATGAAAAGTCAAATATCTTTCTCTTTTCAAGGCCAACAAATGGAAAAATGATCAAAATCCAAACAAACAAAAAAATACATATGCTATAGAACATCTTACTTTCTAATGCCTTTCAAACTTATTTTTAAATGGATTTGGAAATCTATCCAAAAATGTTATCAGCAAACCAGCAAGTATAGGCAAGTTGGTATATATCATATAGGGGCCATCCATGGATTTTCTGAGCAAGGGAGGATTATGTCATTATTTCTGTGGACACAAAATGAAATATTAGATCTTAGCAAAAAGATACAACATTTTAAGTGTATATCTTTTATTAATCAGTCACTTTTTGGAAGTAAAGCTTTATTACTTCTGAATTCTTGACAGCTACTTGAAAAAAGGTCACATAATAAACCAGGCTTCTCATTGCAGAAAAACAATAAGTCATCTCTGCATCCATTATTTACCAAATTGTCTTCATTTTTCTTTACCTGCTGAGTTTTCAGCAATAAAGATAAATAATATTATAAAACCAGCCCAGATATTTTCAGAATGACCCAAAATTTGACAATGAGCTAGTCTCTTAGAGTTGAAGAGAATACAAAAATTAGGAAGAAGTTGCTATCCAAGTCATTTCCCAAAATATATAAAAGTTTTTTTTCATAGAAAAAATCCATTTGGAATTACAAATACATGCATTGGAAGAATGCTGAAATAAATATAAAGTGATGCAATAAAATTTTATTATGCGACAACTAATAGGGCGGAGACAAGATGGCTGACTGAAGCCAGCTTTCCACAGAGGCTCCTGACCAGAAGGAGAGTTAAAGGACAGAAATTTAGCAAGTAACCTGGTGGATTAGAGTGTACCAAAAGAGAAGGTTGAAGAACGCACATCAACCCTGCTGAGGCGAGCTGCAACCCCAAGGATACAAACAAAAGGTACAAAATACATCACCAAGCAGACGAGAGTCCCCTCCCCAATGAGAACGGCTTGGATTGCCCCACGAACAAATGAGCAGAGTTCAAAGGTACTCCCACTACATTCCATGGGAGAGACCCTCTAAAAACTAGACTTACTTCCCCTACTAGGGTGCCACGGCATTCTCCTGCCAGGCATAAAATTGTATAGAACTGTATATATTCTCTACCTGCAATTCTGAGCTCTCAGCACTTCCCTCCACTTTCACTCTGAGGTCTGGAGGCCTGTCCCCCAGGAGTCCAGATTCTTGGGTGCTTTCTTGAGGGGTGTGGACAGGGTCTAGCCTGAAGTTGGTCAGTGCTGATTCTGGAGCATGGGAGTGAGGAAAGAACAGTTGGCTGAGAGGGAACCACACCAAAACAGTGGTGCCCTGAGGTGCAGAGCAGCAGCCATTTTTGGCAACAATAGGGCTCACTACTGGATATTTCAAAGACACACCCCATGTCTCCCTGGGCAACCAGGGGAGGCTGGGCATCTTCTCAGGTGGCAACCACTGAAGAACAGATCTGGGATGGAAGCGCAGGCCCTGTGGGTAAAGGGTTTGCCTGAAGCAGTATTGGCCTGCGTGGAGCACGGGGACTAGAAACTCACGTGCAGAGCTGGGAAGTTCCCAGGGTGGGGCTGACACAGAGGACCACTTTACTGAGCCTAAGACACACCAGCCCTCAGGGGATCATCAGCCTATAGACAAAGAAAGACAGAAGACCAGAACTGACAGCTAACTGAATACAAACCTGCAGGAGCAAAGAAAGGGCCTGAGGTGCAGGCTCTGGAAACTCAAAACAGTTTCCCTTCTGCAGGGGAATTAACCAGGGACAGAAACAAATTCCTGCAAAGTTGTTCTATTCTATTCTGTCAGTAACATCAATCAGGGGTGGGGCTGGAACAGAGTGAATACCCACTAGCCTCCATCAAGCACCTAAGGTTGTCAGGCCTCACCTACACCTGCTGGATAGAGGCAGAGCACAGTGGCCTGGCTGAGCAGAAATAGATTTCCTTGTGATTCAGACAAGTACAAACCCCTAGTATGTGTTCACTAGAGGCAACTGGGTCACAGCCCTTTGGGGATATCAGTGACTGGGTGTGACAGAGGTGCAAGGTGGGGAAGGAGGCATCAACCTTCCCAGACTAATCTATTTGCTCTGTGGGTCCTCCTGACTCCACGGAGCACTGGAGCAAGCCATATCTGAGTTGTCACCAGACCTCTGCGATCCAGTTCCCAGAGACCTTTTAAACTCTCTGACCTGAGATAGGTGCTGACTGAGACAATTGATTTGGACCTTTTGAACTGAGCCAATCGCCTGAGGACTATTCAAGTGGTAACCTGGGTGTGTGGTTATAGGAAGGTTTGATTTTCCTTTTCCAATTGTTGCCTATGGGGGACAGGGTAACATAATTGCTAGTAGTTCTCCACAGCTGAGACTTCAACCCAGAGTAACTGTTTCACCAGGGGCGAATAGAGACAAGCTGAGAACAAGACAGAACCACTTCGCCCCACCACACCAAACAGGTCCCCAGTTTCTCAGGACATGGCACTGTATGGGTCCTCGACAAAGCTCCAGGGGAAAAATCAAATGGTGTAAGACAATCATGGGGCGGAATCAGCGGAAAAACTCTGGTAACATGAATAACCAGAGTAGATCAATGCCCCCAAGGAAAGATATGGCAGACGTAACTGAAGATCCCATTCATAAACAGCTGGCCAAGATGTCAGAAATCTAATTCAGAATTTGGATTGCAAATAAGATTAATAGAATGGAGGAAAATTTGGAATTAGAAATTCAAGGAGCAATTCAAAAGTCAGAATTAGAAATTCAAGGAGAAATTCAAAAGTTGTCTCAAGAATTTAACCAACTTAAAGACAAAACCACCAAATATTTTGATGCATTGAAGCAAGAATTTGCAGCCCTCAAAGATCTGAAGAATACAGTAGAATCCCTCAGTAACAGAGTGGACAAAGCAGAAGAAAGGATTTCTGACATTGAAGGCAAAGCCTTTTAATGCTACCAAACTCTCAAAGAGGAAGAGAAATGGAGAGGAAAAATGAATCATTCTCTCAGTAAGCTCTGGGATAATTTGAAGAAGGCTAATATCCGCCTCATTGGAATCCCTGAAAGTGATGAAGTGGCCTTGCAAGGCACAGAATCTGTTCTTCATAAAATTATGAAAGAGAATTTTCCAGACATACTAAGAGATTCTGAAATTCAGATAGCAGACAGCTTCAGAACCCCAGCATGACTCAATATGAATAAGACACCCCCAGGCATATCATAAGTAACTTCACAAAACTTAATACGAAGGAGAAAATTCTGAAAGCAGCCAGATGGAAGACATTCATTACCTACAAAGGGAAGAATATTAGAATGACTGCAGATCTCTCCGCTGAAACTTTTCAAGCCAGAAGAGGGTGGTCATTGACTTTTAATCTCATAAAGCAAAATAACTTTCAAACCTGGATCCTGTATCCAGCTGAACTGAGTTTCACTTATGATGGATAAATGAAATACTTTAATGACATTCATATGTTGAAGAAATTTGCCATAAACAAAACACCTCTTCAGGATATTTTCAGAACTATCCTCCATAATGACCATCCCAATCCTCTGCCACAAAATTAAACTCACTCAAAAACTTTTGATCAAACTCAAACATCCACAGTGACGAAAGGATTAAAAATGTCCACTGGACTTTCAAAAAACTCGATACCCAAAATTTTACCAGACTTATCAATATTCTCCATTAATGTGAATGGCTTAAACTTTCCTCTAAAGAGACACATGTTAGTTGACTGGATACAAAAACTCAGGCCAGATATTTTCTGCATACCAGAGTCACATCTTACTAAAAAGATAAATATAGACTCAGGGTGAAAGGATGGTCATCCATATTTCAGGCAAATGGTAATCAGAAAAAATCAGGTGTTGCAATTCTATTTGCAGACACAATAGGCTTTAAACCAACAAAAGTAAGGAAGGATAAGAAGGGTCACTTCATATTTGTTAAAGGTAATACACAATATAATGAGATTTCAATTATTAATATTTATGCATCCAACCAGAATGCACCTCAATTTATAAGAGACACTCTAACAGACATGAGCAACTTAATTTCCTCCAGCTCTGTAATAGTCAAAGATTTCAACACTCCTTTGGAAGTGTTAGATAGATCCTCCAATAAGAAGCTGGGCAAGTCTACTTTAAGGTCTCTTAAGTAGTCTCCAAACATCCTTCCAGAAGGAACATATTAGTGGGCATTCCCACCAGCAGTGTAGAAGTGTGCCCTTTTCTCCACTTCCATGCCAACATCTCTGGTTTTGAAATTTTGTTATGTGGGCTACTCTTACTGGGGTTAGGTGATGTCTCAAAGTAGTTTTGTTTTGCATTTCTCTGATGATTAAGGATGATGAGCTTGTTTTCATGTGTTTGTAGATTGTGCGTCTGTCTTCTTTAGAGAGATTTCTCTTCAAGTCCCTTGCCCACCCTGAGATGTGGTCACATGCTCTTTTCTTGCTAATACATTTGAGTTCTCTGTGGATTCTGGTTATTAGACCTTTATCACAGGTATAACCTGCAAATATTTTCTATAATTCCTTTATTAGGTTTATATACAGAAGACCAAAAGTCTACCCAGAAGACCAAAAGTCACAATATAACAAAGACATCTGTACCAGAATGTTTATTGCAGCCCAATTCATAATTGCTAAGTCATGGAAGAAGCCCAAGTGCCCATCGACCCACAAATGGACTAGCAAATTGTGGTACATGCATACCATTTAATACTATGCAGCCTTAAAGAAAGATGGAGACTTTACCTCTTTCATGTTTACATGGATGGAGCTGGAACATATTCTCCTTAGGAAAGTATCCCAGGAATGGAAGAAAAAGTATCCAATGTACTCAGCCCTACTTTCACACGAAGGCTATAACCCAACTATACCACAAGACTACAAGGAAAGGGTTAAGGAAGGGGAAGGGTGGGGGGAGATTTTGGTGAAGGGAGGGTAATGGGTGTGGCCACATTTATGGTGCATCTTAGAATGGGTACAGGCGATTGCACTAATGCACACAGCTATGATTTAACAATAAAAAAATGATAATAATTTCCAATATAGCAAAGTCTCTATCTTATATTTATATTTATAGAAATATATATGTAATATAATATACATACATATTTTATAAAATTATATAATGTATAGTTATAATACTATATTATATATAGTATATTATATGTATATTGTAAATAAATATTCATATTACAAAAATTTCACATTACAATGTTGAAGATGAAACCCACAGTGACCATCCATAACAATTTTTGAGGAAAAAAATTCCTATTTGTGCCCTAAAGAGGAGTGAGAATTAACAGAACAATAGGACATCTTACATGGTTCAATTTACATAATTCTAACTACAAAATTAAAGATGAACAAATTTTCTACTCAATGGTCCCCAAACTATTGAACCCAGATAAGTTGCAAGTAAGAGCACAGCTTTTGATGGAAATTTAAATAAGTAGGGTCAAGATCCTGAAACATTTCTTCAAAGAGATAAAACATGGCTTTTCCTGTGTCATCCTGAAGACAAAGCAAAATCTAAGTAATGGCTACCAAAAGGTGAAATTGGGCCAGTGAAAAGCAAAAGCAGACTGGTGGAGAGCAATTGTCATGGAAACAGTTTTCGGGTTGTTCCCAGAAAACTTGTTGACTTCACAGAGGGGCAAAGAAGAATAACATCTGCTCATTATGAGAGTGTTTTGAGAAAGTTAGCCAAAGCTTTAGTAGAAAAACACCAGAGAAGCTACTGCAGAGCATCCTTTCCCCTCCACCCCACGAGAATGCTCCTGCTCATTTCTCTCATCAGGCAATTTTGTGGGCATTTTGATGAAAAATCATTAGCCATTGAACTTTACAACATTGACTTGGCACCTTCTAATTTCTTTTTGTTTCCTAATGTTTTAAATTTCCAGGATCATCAGTTTTTTGAGAACAGAGTAAATGGCTGGTATCATCATTTACAAATATGATCAAGCTTCTGTTAAAAAAATAAAGTTTATAGTTTTATCTTTTAAATCTATTTTCCCACAAATTTTTTGAAGTCCCCTCATATAAAGAACTCTCACAACTGAATTATTAGAAAGTAAGTAACTCAACTAAAAAGTGAGCAATAGGCTTGAAAAAAAATTAAAGAAGATATACAACTGGCCAATAAGCACATTTAATATCCTTGAAGTAATTAATTACCATGGAAATGGAAATTAAAACCATAAGGAGATACCACTTCATACTAAGGAGATGAAACTGTTCTAAAATTCTATAGTGGCAATGGTTGCACAAATTTAGTACATTAATGTACTAAAATAGTAATTTAGAAAATTACTGTAAGTGTACTAAAATAAATAAATTGAATACTTTAAAAAGAAAAATTTTATGATATGTGGACTATATCTTAATTAGCTGTTGTATAAATATTAATAAGTTTTAACAAAAAAATCAAGGGATGAGTTATTTATTTATTTTTTGGTTGGGGATTCATTGAGGGTACTATAAACCAGGTTACACTAGTTGCATTTGTTAGGCAAAGTCCCTTTTGCAATTGTGTCTTGCCCCCAAAAGGTGTGGCACACACCAAGGCCCCACCCCACCTCCTTCCTTCCCTCTCTCTGCTCTTCCTTTCCCCACTTTCCCTCCTTCTTTCTCTCTCTGCTCTCTACTTCCCCTACCCCCACCATGTCCTTAATTGTCATTAATTGTCCTCATATCAAAATTGAGTACATAAGATTCATGCTTCTCCAGTCTTGTGATGCTTTACTAAGAATAATGTCTTCCACTTCTATCCAGGTTAATACAAAGGATGTAAAGTCTCCATTTTTTTTTTAATGGCTGAATAGTATTCCATGGTGTACATATACCACAGCTTGTTAATCAATTTCTGGGTTGGTGGGCATTTAGGCTGTTTCCACATTTTGGTGATTGTAAATTGAGCTGCAATAAACAGTCTAGTGCAAGTGTCCTTGTGGTCTGAGAAGATACAAGGTAAAATTTCAATTCTTTTGATTCTGTTGAGGTTTGTTTTGTGGCCTAGGATATGATCAATTTTTAGAGAATATTCCATGGGGCGATAATAAGAATGTATATTCTTTATCGTTGGGATGGAGTGTTCTATATGTGTCTATCAAGCACAGTTGTTCTAGGGTTTCATTTAAATCTCTTATATCTTTGTTTAATTTCTGTTTAAAGGATCTCTCCAGCTCTGTAAGAGGTGTGTTAAAGTCCGCTGTTATTATGGTATTGTCAGATATCATATTGCTCAGACTGAGTAAGGTCTGTTTCAAGAATCTGGGAACATTTAAATTGGGTGCCTAAATATTTAGAATTGAAACATCTTCTTGTTGTATTTTTCCCTTGGCCAATACAAAGTAATCATCTTTGTCTTTTTTTACTTTAGTTGCTTTAAATCCACATGTATCTAAAAATAAGATAGTAACTCCTCTTTTCTTCTGAATTCCATTTGCCTGAAAAATTGTCTTCTAACCCTTAACTCAGAGTTTTAATTTGTCTTTTGAAGCCAGGTGTGTTTCCTGCAGACAGCAAATAGATGGCGTATGTTTTTTAATCCATTCAGCCAATCTATGCCTCTGTAGTGGGGAATTCAAGCCATTAATATTTATTGAGATAACTGATAAGTGTGGTAGTGTTCTATTCATTTTATTTTGTGAGAGTTCATTGCTTAGTTTTATTTTTTGCATCAGTGTGGAAGTTAGGTTCTGTCCTTTAATTGCTGAGTTCTTACTTGGCTGCTGATCCATTGTGATGGTCAGTGTGTAAAACAGGTTAAAGTATTTCCTGTCCAGCTGGTCTTATTGTGGTGAATTTCCTCAATGCTTATATATCAGTAACTGATTTGATTTCTCCATTAATTTTAAAGCTTAACTTAGCAGGATATAGAATTCTGGGCTGGAAATTGTTCTGTTTAAGAAGATTAAAGGTAGACGACCATTGTCTTCTTGCTTGGAAAGTTTCATTCGAGAAGTCTACAGTCACCCTGGTGGATTTTCCCCTGTAGGTCAACTGGTGCTTACTCCTGGCAGCTTGAAGAATCTTTTCTTGTGTCTTGACTTTGGACAGGTTCATCACAATATGTCTTGGAGAAGCTCGGTTAGAGTTGAGGCAACCTGGGGTCCAATAGCCTTCTGAAAGGAATGTGTCAGAATCTTTGACAATATTTGGGAAATTTTCATTTATAATATTCTCTAGTATGGCTTCCATTCCCCTCGGGCATTCTTCTTCCCCTTCTGGGATTCCTATAACTCGTATGTTGGAATGCTTCATAAAATCCCATAATTCTGTCAGTGAACATTTTGCTTTCTCTCTCTTCTTTTCTGCCTCTTTAACTATCTGAGTTATCTCAAGAATTTTGCCCTTTACCTCCAAAATTCTTTCTTCTGCATGGTCTAATCTGTTGCTGACACTTCCTATTGCATCTTTAAGTTCCCTAATTTACTGCTTCAGTTCCTTCAGCTCTGCTCTATCCTTTCTATATTCTTCATATCGTTCATTTCTTATTTGATTCTGTTTTTGGATTTCCTTTTGATTATTTTCCACTTTTTCAGCAGTTTCCTTCTTTGTTTTCATCATTTCCTTCATTGTTTTCATCATGTGTATTCATCACATGTGTTTTCATCATGTGTATTCTAAATTCCCTTTCTGTCATTTCTAACATTTCTTTATAGGTGGAATCCTCTGCAGTAGCTACCTCACAGTCCCTTGAAGGGGTTTCTCTGGACAGGTTCTTCATGCTGATTCTTCCTCATGAGTAATTTCTTTTGTTTCCTTGCCCTAATTTTCTTTTTACTTCCTCTTGCTCTTTAAGTTGCTGTGCCTCTGGACTAGGGTTTCGATGAGTCAGCTGCCGGCGAGATTAGACCAAATGAACACACACAGCCACTTCCCAGTTTTCCACTGCTTTTTTCCTCCCCTTCAGGTCCAGAAGTCTTGCTGACTCCTTGTGTCCTCAAAGGGATGATGATAGGCAGTTCCCACCAGCCAGAGATGCCTAGTCTTGTCTCCCCAGACTCACTGTGCCCAGTTGCAAGGAACCTGTTACTCGGCTGCCGTCTTGCTCCTCCTTTCTGGGATGAGTCATTTTAATGTTACAAAAATTATGCCAGAGTTAAAAAAGAGGGAGCATTTTAAAACTTAGTTATGAGGTTAGAATACCCTTGATATGCTATAGAATAGCTATAAGAATAATAAAGAATTCCCAATAACCAAAAGTAAATAGCGAAGAATAAGTATCACGTCAAAGATGCTAGAGAAAAAAATCCTTGCATTAAGATAAAGATTGCACAAGAAGAACTCCCTCTAATCCTTAGAATTCTATGATTTTATAATAATGGTAATCATGTAAGATCAAAAATGTCTGCCAGAAAAATAATTCTTACATCTGATAAATCTAAGAAAAGTACATTTCAATGGAAATTTCAGTACAGAAAAAAGGAGAAAGAAATCAACATCAAAGTTGAAATCAAAAATTATACAGGTTATGTATGCCTTTGACTGACAGTATGTACAGTAATCTGAATGTATCAGGATTCATACACTTTTATCTTAATAATATGAACAAGGTGTTGACCTATTTAGCACTGTCAAAAATTTGAGCTTTGTTATTAAAATATATATTCAAATTATTTACTTTGTGACTTGACACTTTTCCAGGTTCACATATTCTTTGAAATAAATATGTCAAAGTTCAAAGGGGTATGAATTCACAACTGAACACATAGATAGAAGAAATCGTGTACTGGGGAAGAATTAAGACTCTAATCATCACATAATTGTTTACTTTAGGCAAAGAAATGAGAAGTCTAGAAATATATTATCCTTCATGAAAATAATACATTCATGAATTTACATAGAGTATTCTATTGTAAGTTAAGTGACTTAAATTAAGACCAACCTCCTTGTTATATGTAGTATTTCAGTTCAGTCAAATGATAACATCCCACCAACTTCCTTCCCAAGCTAATTTGTGCTATGTTTACATTACAGTGATTATGTTATATCACACATGATCTTTTATAGATAAAATATATCTATATATTAATACATGATTAAAAGATATGGATTACAATCCATCACTTAGTTTATTTAGTTTTGTCATGGAAATCTTTTAATTGAGAAAACTGATTTTCATACACACAGACATTTAAAAACACCAACAAACCTACAAGCATTACCATAAAATATTAACCACAAGAAGAATTTATAAAAATATACCTTCTTCAAGGATGGGTCGTGGAATGACGAATGGAATTTCCTGCAAAGGCTCCATATACCTGTGACCAGCACTAATAACTTTTATTTGAGGCACACAGAGGACCAGTGTTCCTGGCATGCTGGCTTGTCCATGGTACCAACTTCTTACTGTTCCAGGAATGTCACCAGATACAATAGTACTTGGGGAAGGCAGGCTATCATTTGGAATGAACACGCAACAAGATTGTACTTCAAGCTAGAAAAGAAAAGCAGAATTAAACTACTTGGAACAGACTAAACATGCCTTTAAAAACCTAACATCTTCTCTAGAATAAACCAAATGAAAGAAAATGTCCCATATTACTTTCTTTATGAGTTACTTTAACTAAGGAACCAAAAAATAAAAACACTTGAAAAAGTATTATTTTTAAAACACAAATCATGCCAAATCTTATAAGACAATAGAAAAAGAAGAAATACTTAAAATTTATACTACTTCATCTGGATATACTTGATATTAAAATTGGAAAAAATATATTATTATAAAGGGAAATCACAAACATATTTCACTTACAAATGAGGATGCAATATCCTAAACAACATATTAACAAGTTGAATTAAAAATTATTGTTCAAATAATGTACTTTGGTCAAAATTAAATAGTGCAGTTATATTTTTCTGAAATTATCTTCTATTTTTATTTATAAATATTAATTGTCTATGTTTTGAGACTTTGGAAAAATAAAAAAAGGGGAGGGGATTTTTCTGGAGATCTTCAAAAAGCATAGAGAAAGGGACCACGGTAAAGGAAGTTACTAGTAACAGGTGTTCATAAAGTTCGCGTGCAGTTTACGATGTAAAATTTTATGGACATCCTGTATATAGCCCCTCATGCTGGCTCACACTTACAATCCTAGCACTCTGGGAGGCCAAAGTGGGAGAATTGTTTGAGCTCAGGAGTTAAGAGACCAGCCGGAGCAACAGTAAGATCTCATCTCTACTAAAAATAGAAAAATTAGCTAGTCATAGTGGCACTTGTCTGTAGTCCCAGCCACTTGAGAGGCTAAGGTAGGAGGACCTCTTGAACCAAAGAGTTTGAGGTTGCTGTGAGCTATGATGATGCCATGGTACTCTACCCTGGGCAAGAGAGTGATAGTCTATCTCAGAAAAAAAAAAAAATAATAATAATAATAAATTACTAGTATAGCATCAATAAATTATGTTTCGACATTACAAAAAAAGAAAAAGAAAAAGTATTGTTTTCTTACCATAAACTTGATCAAAAGGGCCCAGTGACATAAGATGAAAATATATTTGCCTTTCAGAAAATATATTTGCCTTTCAGAAAAAGTTCTTTCTGAGAAACATGATTGAGTTAGGAAATGTATTGGAAAAAAAGATGAGAAAATCTCTTTCTTTTGCAGTTCATTAGATATTTTTGTTAACACCAGATAAGGCCTTAGAACTGACTAGCATTTTCTTGCTTATCCTTTTTTAAAAAAAGATTATTACAACATGAATTTGGCTTTTTCTTTTTTACATTACAGACTACAAAATAAGAAAAAAGTTTTTAAATGTTCAGTTTATAGCACTAGATAAACATTATTAAAGAGCAGTTTATATCACACTCTCTTTTTACATACATGTATGTAATGATTCAGGTAAATACACACATTCATTGCATATAAAACATAAATGGTAATAAGAAAAATCAGAAGACTTAAAAATCACAGCATTATTTCCTGGTTTTTTCATTCTTCAAATTACCTCAATAATGATTTCATGCAAAATTTTTATGCTTCTTTATGCCCAGTATACTTATTTAAGTTACCAAGTCCTTTGAGAGCTAAGGCAAAACTAGGTAAGCCCAAACCCAAAACTAAATTCATCACAAGTTCTTAATTCAGAAGAAATACAGGTAAAAGTCTGTATGTCTTAGTTGTCTCTCCATCACTTCTCAAACATTTAGCCAAGATCAAGTGTCTAAGCCTTTACCAAGTTATTAAATTGCTCACCAGTCTAACATACTTAAATTATTTATTAATAAAGTATAAACTATGTCTTGTTAATTTTCTATAAAATATTTGGCATACAAATGTGTTGTCTGAAGGTGTGATAAAAATAATTTTTTACATAAAAAATTCTGGGATATTCTAGAAAAGTATATTAGCAAAAAGACTATATTTATGAAAGATAACTAAGGATACAGAAATACCTTTTCTCTTGGGTCTAATATTTTCCTTAGTGAGAGCATAACGATATGTAACTGGTTTGGAATTCTTTGACAGCACAAATAATTTGCCAACCTATAAATAAACCTGTTCACCTTTGCCTCACATGTCTAGGCACAGAATTGTTCAATTCAGTCAATAAAACCACAAGCAAAATTTTGCAAAAATAAATTCATTAGTTCATGAAGTATGAAGTAATTTTTTAGTTCTAGAATTATATCCTACAACTTAGATAATTTAACAATGTGTGTGTTAAGTAATTCTTTTAAGATTACAACCTACCATATATACTTGAGTATAAGCCGAGTTTTTTTCGGCACAAAATTTGTGCCTAGTTCGGGTTTTTCAGCACAAATTTTGTGCCGAAAAAACTCGGCTTATACTCGAGTATATACGGTATTTTATTTATTCTGAAATAAAAGTAGGTCTATGTTGTCTCAGATATATTACAATTATGTTTTCAAATGTTTAACAGTAGTGATGCTCAACTGAATTATTTAAATGGTACAAAAAAAGCATAGACTCCTCTATTAATTTAGGTTAAAAGGTCAACTATTAAGTGTCAGTATTTAACACTTCATGTAGGTCTTCATGCTATTTTGACAAATGCGTTCAATGATGTGAGGTAACTGGTTTAATATGCTACCATACACAAATATGCACGTGTGTGTGTGTGTGTGTGTGTGTGTGTGTGTACACACCATAGAGACAAATTAAAATTTTGCCATAATTTCTCAAATCATAAAACATATCAAAATTTCACTGCTTCAAAAATCAATTATTTCATCCAATCTAAACAACATAAGTAATGCATATAGAATCAACAGAATATTAACATGAAATATACAACAACCCTAAAAGATAAACTTTCTACAATATGATACATAGTGAGAATTCCTTTAATGACAGAATCAAAACATAGAGATAATGCAAATTTCTCAAAATTATTATGATGTTACACTTATTATACATAAAGCTATCACATAAATCTTTTTACACTTCTAAAATAACTATTAAACTGTATGTCTAAAATTGTAGTTTTAATGTAAAATGTTGAGTGATTTACATTACTGAATATAAATCTGCAGCAGTAAATTTTGCATTAATGTAAGGATCTGACAATCCAAGGGAAAGAAAATGAAGTAATCTGCCAGTAAGAAGTCCTCAAGCCGGGGGTCAGATCATGTTCATGGAAACCATCTGGTTGGGACCCTCTGAGCCACACCAAACACAAATGATCTTTTAAAAAATATATCCTATTCATTAATGCATCACAGCTGCACTGAGTGTTACTTCATTTTTCCATGGCAACATCCGTTCTGTTTCAAGGATCTTGTTTCAGTTTTGGTAGCAACGTGTTCTTTTGCCAAAATTGAACACATTCGTGTGTTAAAGTGAAGGGATTATTATAAATTCTTGAAGCAGAACCACCTCTATTTTGATTCTTATTAGGTCAAAGGCTACATATCTAAGTATTATATACTGAGGAAAAACCAATAAAGTGAAAATTATTTGCAATTTTTATTTTAAGAAATGAAAAGACTACAATGCATTTTTTTCTGAAGTTCCAAGTTCACATGCTATTTGAAAGATATATGCCATTGTGTGTTCCGATTCCTATATGTGAGATTTGGAAAGCTCAAATTTTTCTAATTTATGTGCTCTATCATTGTGATCATAATTCAGTTAAAAAGAAAAGACTGAGATAGGTTCCATTTCTCCATTAATCTGAAAATTTTAGTTAACTGCTGCATATTGCATAAAATACTTTATATATGAATGCTCTGAAATGTTGTACCATATTTTTTCCCTTTCAAATAATGTTACTATTTTCTATTCCCAAATAATATACCTCTCTTTCTTTATAACTTGAAATTTTAATGATACTTGTATTTAGCAAAATGTCTACATAATAAAATATTTTCTATATGAATATATTTTATTTTTCAGAAAAAGTTTCAGGTATATGTGAAACTTAGTAAATGTAGAATGTAAATGTCTTAACACAATAACTAAGAAAGTGCCAGGAAGGCTACGTTAACCAGTGTGATGAAAATGTGTCAAATGGTCTATAAAACCAGTGTATGATGCCCATGATCACATTAATGTACACAGCTATGATTTAATAATTAAAAAAAAGAAAGAAAAAGTTTCAAATAAAAATAAAATTTAAAAAAAAGTATAGATTGTATTTCATTTACTTTTTCTTTCTTTTAATGATAATTACTTAGTATCTACCATGAACTGAACTGAAAGTTAGGAATACAGAGACAAAAGAGATAATCTGAATCCTTAAAAAACTTAAAACAAGGGCATTTTAAATACTAATATCCTCACAGAATTTTCACTGGAATGTAAATTCTATGAAGTCTATTGTACACTGTACAATCTCATACAGTGCCTAGTATGTACCAGAGACTCAAATAATTATTTAAAAAGTGAACACAGTTATTTTTATTAGAACCAGGTAATGATGTTAATTAATTAAAATAATTGTCTCATGCATGTTGATCATAATTTCATTCCACAGAGGTACCCAATTAGGATGATTAATCAAACAGACTTGTCAGATGAATACAGCTCCAGTTGTGGGACATCTGGCCAGTTCTTAAAGCTCTTCATGACTTCAGCTTCCTCTTCTGTACATGTATGTCCACAGGGGAAAATCACAGCATTGATATAAGACATCTAATATAGTAAGTGCCACATAAATGTTTGCTCAAGAAATAAAGTCAACAAGCAATACTGAGCATCTACTACATGCCAGAGCCCACATATTAGCCACTACAGATTTACAAATAATATTCACAGTGCATTTGTTTAAAAAAATGCCATTCCTTATGGTTTCACCACATATGCATAAGTAGCATTCCATTTGCACTATAAGAAATATATAAACTATCACCCAAATCGCAGTTTTCTTATTTGGTAAATAGTCAATGCATCATGAAAATATGCTGTATATCTTTACATGTAACAGAAATTTAAATATACCAAATTTGGGGGCTTAAGTTAAAAATCTCAAAGGTATACCATCATTGTCTTCCTTTCCAGAGTAAGCATTATAAATCTCCACATATTTTCATAAAAAATCTTGTCAAGGGAAAACATTAAAAATTACCTAGATTTGAATTCCAGACTTCTACCTTCTAACTAACTACCATGCAATGGCTATTACTCCTTCAATGCCTATAATAACAATGTGGGTCTTGTGTAAAATTTGTAAGCATTATATGTAAAACAAACAAACAAACAAAACTTAGTTTTATAATTAATAGAATTGATAGCTGATCTGTCTGGTCTGAAATGTCTATCCTGTTTAATCCTGAAGGTAAAAGCTAAGGAGTTTACTGCATATGGAGATCAAACAGTATAATTACTTCATCACAAGTTATGCTGCACATCGAACTTCGTAGGATAGAATTCAATTGGCTTAGCTTAACTGGCTTATGGTGATTGAGAATGACACTGTCACTAAAATCACAAATGTGAAAAGTAGTTCTCTAAAGGAATAACAGAATATTACAGGCAAAAGAGAGAGACCAGGGTGCTTGGTATGGAAATTAAAAATTCCATTAGGCTCTGAAGACTACAAAATTAGAAACAAAGACAAAAGAAAAACACCCAAGAAATGGAACAGGACAGCAACATTATCTTCAACATAAATGACAAAAAAAGTTGAGTTTGACAAAACCAGGAAAACATTCTTCTTTCTTAGTGAATTTATGGCCAGAACATTGCTATTTTATCTACTACATGCTGTTATTGCCAAATACGTGCCTCTGGAATAAAAATATAACTTTTTGAAGTATGACATATAGGCTCAGACATAGATAAGCAGACAATAAAAAATAGTAAAGAATGAGTGAATTTATGCTACTCTAATGCTAAAAGGCCCCCCAAACAAAATTTATATATTTTAAAAAAATATTGTCCAACTGGGTGCAGTGGTTTACTCCAGTAATGATAGCACTCTGGGATGGTAAGGCAGGAGGATCCTTTGAGCTCAGGAGTTTGAGACCACCCCAAGCAAGAGCAAGACCCCCATCTCTACAAAAAATAGAAAATTTAGCCAGGCATGGTGATGGGTACTTATGGTTCCAGCTACTTGGGAGACTGAGGCAGGAGTGTCACTTGAACCCAGGAATTTGAGGTTTCTGTGAGCTAGGCTGATATTATGGCACTCTAGCCTGGGCAACAGAGTGAGACTGTCTCAAAAAATAAAGTATATTATAGTATAGCATAGCATAGCATAGCATTGCATAGCATATTATAGTATAAAATAATCCATTATAAGTAAGTGCAGAAGCTCATTCCTCCTTACTGAAAAACAAACATTTCACAGCAAATATTGTTAATGTTTTTATGTGATATAAGTCTATCCTAAATAAAAAAGAATATAGAATTAGCAAGTACCACCTTTGGCTCCAAAATCAACTTTCCAAAAATTCTGGTTCCAAGGACATTTACTTGCTCAAATTTCCATGAAATGAGTAATTCTTTGATGTTTTTAAGTTATGATGTTCTGTTTTACTCCAACTGACAACTACTTCAGGGCTTTCTGTTTGTATTTTAGTTCATAAAACATCTTAGAAAATGGACATTGGTTTGGGGAAAAATAGAAATTTAAAGTCTCAATTTTAATTATTTAATCACACTCTAATTTTACCCTCTAAAATGTTCACCATACATTAACACCTGGAAATGTATAAATATATAAGTATATTTAATACAGGGCCAGGACTACAATGAGGCAAAGTGATTCAAGAAAACCTTTAAAAGGTTATATCATTTAGTCTTCCCATAATTGTTATGTTATACTCAATCAGCAATTAGCTTAGCTTACTCAAAATAAGGAATCACAAAATATACTGACAGTGAGGATGATAAGTTTTATGTTGTGTGTATTTTCTCACAGTTAAAAAAAAAAAAAGAATGAAGACCATCACTATCTTTACTTATAATTAATTCATAATGTCATATAAGATTAAGTTCATTGTTGGTGATGAAGCTAATAAAGGAGCTCTATCATTTTAAAACAAGCGAAAGAAAACAAAAAGAATACCACAAGAATGTTAGAACTGAAAGTATTGTTAAACATTATTTAACTATTTCATACCACAGAGATACAAAGTAGAACTCATAGCTAACCTCTAGCTTTTGACTCTGCTAATCACCAGCTCCTTGAAATTCTACACATCCCAGGCTTTTATGAATCCTCTTGGCTTCTGCTACATTTCTGATCACTAACTTACACTTTCTTTTAAGTTCACTTTCTCTTCTACAGACTACTTTTAAAATTTCATTCCCGTCACCCATTGCTCTTTCATGTTTTCTTGAATGACTTATTCTCTTGCTTTTAAACATTTGCAGATAACTCTCAAAAGTATGTCCACTCCAAATCTGTTTCTTAGACTCCGGATCTGAATATCCTACTGTCTAATAGATACCTGGATATCTCTCAGCTATTTCAAATATAGGTATAAATTCAAAGTCCCTATCTACCCCTAAGCCTGGATGGATATAAGCATCCATCCAAACACCAAAACTGGAACCTAGAAGACCCCTTAGACCAGGGGTTCTCAAACTGCTGCCTGCGGGCCACATGAGGTAGTGTGATTGTATTTGTTCCCGTTTTGTTTTTTTTTACTTCAAAACAAGATATGTGCAGTGTGCATAGGAATTTGTTCATAGTTGGTTTTTTTTTTAAACTATAATCCGGCCCTCCAACGGTCTGAGGGACAGTGAATTGGCCCCCTGTTTAAAAAGTTTGAGGACACCTGCCTTAGACTCTGTCTCCTCATTCTCCAGATCCATTAGCCACAAAATCCTGCTAATTTTACCTTAAGTTTCTGAGGAATCACTGTCTAACATGGCTTATTGCCTAGTGTTTTGAAAAGTCTGTTTCATATATTTTGACCATTTTGTTGTTGTTGTTTCAGGCAAAGATAAATCTACACCCTGATACCTCATCCGACCCAGAGAAGGACATTCTGTAGTATATCTTATATTGTGGAATATTGACCTGCCTACCCATTAGGTTATGGATATCATTAAGATTTCTGATACCAGTTGGATGTTAAATTGGGATAATTTCTGAGAGCTCCCTAATAATATAGCTTAATAACCAGGTAGGCTAATACTATCTTTCATGTTCCTTGTTGCAGTACTGCTCAAAATGGTATCAATAAAGGATAATTACACCACACTATTTGGTTCCTTCTAGAATAGATAATAGGGAATGAGGTTACGCTTCAAAAGTTACTTATAACAATATAAAATAACATTTAGGACCACAGTGAATTTTAAAAGTTAAACATTCTTGATAACTAACATGCACTAGACCATACAAATACATTTTCCATAAATCAACAGTCATCTGGGATGACATTTAAATTATCATGAACAAGGCAGTGCAGGCATTCTTTCAGTAAACAACACATATCTGACACACACATTTCTCTTTTTAGGTAATAAGAGTGTTCCAAGGGATCTCTCAGAGTCATCCCTACAAGATAATTTATACCATGACATTTAGCCTTTTCCCACCCAGATTATGAGAACTGTTACTTTTTTTTTTGTCTTCTCAGTATATAGCCTGACACATAACAAATATTAAGTGCTCAATGTGAGGATGAATTAAAGTAATAATAAGTGAAGGAAAAAAATCTCCTGACGCATTATTATACTATGTAATTGGCTGTTTTAAATAATGAACAGGTCTATATTAGAGTGTTAACAGGCTAACATACTTATGATTCTTAGGTCAATATTTATATTTTAAAAGAATAATTTCTGGAAATATGTTATTTATCAGAAAGGATACATGGAATTTAAGACAGCCAAGGAAAAATATATTTGGGAGCAAGTGCCTTGTAGCAGTCCCTCAAATTATAGTCTAACTTCTTCATCAAATCTAGGGCTACCACTAAGGAGAATACAAGCAATTATTTTTAAAATGACACAAACTCCCAAGAGTCTGTTGCAGTCCTACCATGTTCGAACTTCAAAACACACACATGCATATATAAAAAGTAAATTAAGGCTATATAAACTTATTTTCTAGGATTTGGTATCCAAGCACTTTTACTAAAACAGAATAGGACAACTGAACAAATGAAAACGGAAAGTGTACTGGAAAGGAAAGCTGTAGGTAAGAGTCAAAAAACCCCTGATTTTATATAAGAATTGCTAAAATAATATGTAACAGGAATATAAGTTAGAAATCAAGATCAAGGGAGAGGATTTCCATTAAGATGTATTAGATGGCAAATTTCAGAAAAGATGCAAAGAAAACTATGTCTACCCTATCAAAATTCATTGTCTCATGCAGTGAAACAAAAATATCAGGCCGCATGCCTCTAATCCCAGAACTTTGGGAGGTTGAGGTGGAAGAACTGCTTGAGGTCAGGAGTTTGGACTAGCCTGAGCAACATAGCCAACTCTGTATCTACAAAATAGTTTTTAAAAAATTAGCTGGGCATGGTGAAACATACCAGTAGTCCCAGCTACTTAGGAGGTGAAGGCGGAAGGATCACTTGAACACAGGAGTTCAAGGTTACAGTGAGCTATGATTGTGCTACATCATTCCAGCATGCACAACAGATCAAGGCTCTGTCTCTTAATGAAAAGAAAGAAATGTTAACTCCTGACAATAGCCATCTTAAGGTAAAGAGCTAGAGAAAGGTCTGATATTTAGGATAAAGAACTAGAGAAAGATCTGATAATGTTTGGATTATTCCTTTCTTCCATGAAATAGTGTGTCAAACTATAATTTAGAACTTCAAACTTAACTACCATCAGATAAATTCACTATTACTTACACAAACTTTACATTAGAAATATTTGCTTTAAGTATCAATTTCTCATATTAACTATTTACTAATTAATTTAGTATTTACCATATATTGAATAATAAATATACCACAGATTACTCTTTCTAGAGAATTACTAAAATAATACGTAACAAGATGTTGGGTAATGTGGATGAGGAAAAATTTTATTTTATTGGTATTTAGTTAATAGGAACAATGTATTAAATCAGTGAAATTACAGGAGAACACAAAGGGCAGCAAGTCTTTTGTGGTGGGACAAAAAACAAGAAAGGAGATTGCTCTATTTTCTTGACCACAGACTAGTGTAAGTTAAAATACAGATTTAGTTTGACCAGTGTGTATATATGTACATATACATGCCCCATGTTATACTACTCAGCCATAAAAAATAATATTGTCCTTTGCAGCAACTTGGATAGAACCAGAGGCAATTACAGTAAGGGAAGTAAGACAGGAACAAAAAACCAAACACTGCTTGTTTTCACTTATAAGTGAGAGCTAAACTGTGGGTATGCATGGCCACACAGAGTGGAATAATAGACAGTGGAGCCTTCAAAATAAGAGAGGGTGGGAGAAGGGTATGGGTACAATATACACTATTTGGGTGATGGGCACAAAAATCCCAAACTTCACCACTACAAAATTATTCATGTAACAAAACTACACTTGTACACTCCAAATATATAAAAATACAATAAAAAAAATTATGGCTGCCAAAACTATAAGAGAATAAATTTCTATTTTTTATAGCCATGATAATATGTTATGGCAGCCCTAGGAAATTGATACAACTAACACAATTAATATAACTTTTAGGAAAGAGTGTCAAATTATGGCTGTATAGATTTGGGCCTCAGGCAGACTTGCATATGAAATTCACTTTATTAAAGTAACTAATTTGGGGCTAAATTACTTATCTCTCTAAGTCCCAGATTTTTATGATCTGTTAGAAAGGACAATGTTTACCTTATAGGATTTTAAGAAGAATTAAATGAGATAATCATGGAAAATGGCCATGTGATGTAAGAGCTGAAAAAATTAATAATAGTGTTATTTTTTTTTAAATTTCTTGTTATCTTAGCTTCTCAGTAGTTTGATGCCCTTAGCTATAATTTTCTTTTCACATATCCTTCTTACAATCTTCTGAGATTTTTTTTATCTTAGGGTTGCTTCTCACTTTTTAAATTTGAATACAATGATTTTATGTTAATGTCAATTAGGACCTTACCTCTCTGTGGGCTTAAAATAACTGACATTTTGAAGATGAGATACCTTGCTCTTATAGGTAAAGTCGGAGTGACTTTTTCCTGCAACTTTTTATATATTAAGTAGAAGTGAAAGGACCTTACTTAGATATTACTCTCTAGTACATAGACAATTCTATAAAATGACTCTCATGATTAGTGTTTTTTTTTTTTTGCAGTTTTTGGCCGGGGTTGGGTTTGAACCTACCACCTTTGGCATATGGGGTCGGCACCCCACTCCATTGAGCCACAGGTGCCACCCTCTCTCATATTAGTTTTTCACATGAGGTCAGACAATTAAGTCTGGGAACTCATCCTGGAAAAAGTGTTACAGACCTCATTGTTGAATATCACTATGGTCACCTTCGAACTACTCCCCTTGGCCATCTCATGACCATAGTGATATTCAGCAATCAAGCATGTATTACTTTTTTCTAGAACGAGTTTGTGACCTTAATTGTCTGACCTTGTATGACAACAGTTGTGATGGTCACTCCAGAAAAAGAGTTCTAAAATTGTACTGACCGGTAGACTAGCCACTGGAATCTGTGCATAGCTTCCAAAGGGGAGTACTTTAAAGGTGACCGGAGTGATATTCAGCAATGAGGTATGTAGTACTTTTGCTAGGATGAGTTTGCAAACTTAATTGTCCAACCTTGCATTTTGTTCATAGAAAAAATTTTATACAAAAGCTAAAATTTATTAGTTGATCAGATAAGAATCTAATTTGTATATTTTCATCAGGTTAAACAAGATATGGAAAAAGGATAATTAAATATTTCAGATCAGAGTATATGAAACTAAAAGTGAAAATGAGAAAAAAATTAGTAACAGTAAAGTAAGAAAACAGTTATACTTATACTTGTCATATATAATTTGTAATTAGGTAGGGAAAATAATTAGATAATGCTTTCATGTTAATTTAATTCCAAGTCAGATTTTATCTCACTACTGAGATAAGAATATGATATATGTTTTTACATTGAGCATTTAAAAACTTGCAAATAATGCTAATAAAAAAGTAGAATGCACTAATTTTTTTTAATTTAAAGAATATCTCAAAGTATATATAATTTTAAAATTATCAGAATTACATATAATATGTGTTTCATATGTGTTTAATATGTGTTTTATAGGTAGAAATAAGCAAAGTATACAATGGCTTTCAAACAAATCATGAAAATGAGATAATATATTAATACTAAAAGGTAATACCCATAAGAACATTTTTACCAATATTTACAATGATGAAAATTTAAAAAGGATTATAGAAATTACAGACATAATATTTCTAACTTTCATTTTACCTGTAGTGTGAGACTCTTTACTGCATTCCATACTGTTCCAATAAATTCTTTCATTCTTTCTTCAGGACTCCTACAGCCTTCAGATATATTCAGCACAGCTTTCACAGGAACTGACAATGGTCGGGATTCTAAGTAAAGAACAGCTAATTATTTAACAGAAACATACCTTACAATTTCACAATATCAGAAGTATTTTCAAGACTTGTCTCTTTTCTTGCTTAAAATTATAAATTTTACATGAGATTATAAAACTAGATCATTTTACCTTATAGAATTACTGTTTTTTCTTGAAAAAAAAAATAGAAAAGGAATCCAACTACAAAGCATTTGATTCAGTTTAAATTGATAGGAAATGAGACTTCTCATATGTAAATTCTCCTGGTAACAAAAGCTTACCCATAAAAATTTCTCAATTAAAACAAGAGACTTTGATAATGCTTGGCGGCTCATGCCGGTAATCCTAGCACTCTGGGAGGCTGAGAAGAGTGAATTGCTTGAGTTCAGGAGTTTGAGACCAACCTGCACAAGAGCAAGATCCCATCTCCACTAAAAATAGAAAAACTAGCTGGGCATTGTGGTAGGTACCTATTGTTCCAGCTACTTAGGAGGCTGAGGCAAGAGAATCACTTGCACCCAGGAGTTTGAGGTTGCTGTAAGTTATAATGCCATTGGCACTGTAGCCTGGGCAACAGAGTGAAACTCAGTCTTAAAAAAAAAAAAAGAAAGAAAGAGAGACAAACACACACACACACACACACACACATAGATGGTTATGATAACCAAAATAAGTATGTGATTATGTAAAAGCAAATTCATTCATTCATTCATTCATTCATTTTCATTCATTCATTCAGGATATGGGATCTCACTGTGCTGCCCAGGCTGAAATGCAGTGGCATGATCATACACAAGTATGGAAAGTGGACCTTTTCTTTCTCATACTTATAATCCTATAAACTCTGACATTGTGAATATTAGAAATCCTTAAAAGTTTATTAAAGAAAACCAGTTTAGAAAAGGCTCACAGAGATATCTAGGTCTGAGCATAAGAGGCGGATGAAACAAACACATTAAAACCTGAAGTTAAGGTATATGCTTAGAATTTTCAAAGGATAAAAGCAAGAATAGTTTGAACAAAGTAAGGGTCAGGGAAGAAGATGTAGTCAAAGATATACAGAGAGACTAGACTGTAGGTTTACAAAGGCCATAGAAAAGAGACAGTTTTTACTTGGGGGAGGTAGGATATAGTGATGGATTCTTAATACAGTCATGGCATTAGTGGACATACAGTCTGAAAATTTCTGTGGCTACAGAAAATTGATGACATGGATCAAGTGTTGAAAAATGAAGACACAGGTTGTAAGAGATGGTGGCAGCAGTAGACACGGCAAGAATTGTGTCCATTTCAAAGATATAGCCAGCAGGGTTTAAGGATGGATTATATGTATATAGCAAAGGAGAAAAGAGAAGCAAGGATGTCTCCAATGTTGTAAGTCTCATAACTGAAACAGATCTGGAGGAAGAGGAGATTTGAGAAGAAAGGAATGTACATAGTTTTGGACATTTTGAGATTTCCATTAGCCATCCAAATAAAGATATCATGTGGCAAATGAATAAATAATTATAAAAAATAGAAAAGAATACCACACAGATAATTCACATAAAATATGTGATTTGGCTCATAAACTTATATTTATTTATCTATTTATTTATTTATTTTATTGTTGGGGAAACATTGAGGGTACAATGAGCCAGGTTACACTGCTTGCATTTGCTGGGTAAAATCCCTCTAATAAGAGTGTCCCATCCCCAAGAGGTATATCACACACCATGGCCCCACACCCCTCTCCCTTATTCTCTTTCTCTACTCCCTCATTTCCCCCCCCCCACCATGTACTAGCATCATTGTCCCATATCAGAATTGAGTACATTGGATTCTTACTTCCCCATTTTTGTGGTGCTTTACTAAGAATGTATTTCAATGCCATCCAAATTAATAAAAAAAAAATGTAAAGTCACCATCCTTTTTAGTGGCTGAATAGTATTCCATGGTATACATATACCATAGCTTATTAATCCATGACCACAAATGTAGTAAACTTACTTTTAAAATACTCAACTGTGCTTCCATACAAAGAAATGAAGAGTAAGGCAACTATAAAATGACCTTTTAATCTGTTACACTGGCAAACATTTTAAAGACTTGATTTGTACGCCTGCAAAAGCTGTTATGGTTGAAGCCTCTTGTGAGAATGTTACATATCCCAAAATTATAAATCAATATGGACTATATAGAGTGCAGAAACAAAGCAGAGCAATGTATATCTGTCAAAAATTTAAACACGTATGTTCTACAAAATAATTCCATTTCTAAGAATCTACGCTATAGAAATACTAAAACATGAGAGAGCATGTACAGAAAATTTATACAGGATGTCCAGCATCAGCAGGACTATATGTAATATCAAAAAAAGAAAGGGCAGGAGGGAAAAAGAAGGAAGGGAAAAGGGGAAGAATGGATAAAATGTTAAACAATTTTTCTGTCTATCAGTAAAGAAATGGTTGGATTAATTTTAGAATACTTGCAATAAAGATTATAATTACACCATTTAAAAATGCAGTATAATTGGTATGACAGAAAGTTCATTTTTAATATTTTATAAAGTGAAAAAAATTAAATATTTGTGTGGTACAATCCAAATGTTTTTCAAACAGTATGTATGAGTTTGAGTATATATTTGTCTTCCAATACACAGAAATACAAGACCAAACAAGCAAGCCTTAGACCACTGGTTCTCAATCTTCCTAATGCAGCAACCTTTTAATACTGTTCCACAGTTGTGAACCACTGCCTTAGACAGAGGTGGTAACCTCTGGGTAAAGAACGGGTAAAGGAAAGGCAGGTATTTAACTCTTCACTGTGTATATTTCAGAATAATTATTATTATGAAAAAAATTACTTATTCTTTTAAAAACACATATTAATTTACATCATACTTATTTGGACTTCTTTGTTTTCCTTTTAAGTATTAGTAATCATTAGAAGGAAGTAGTTACCTAAACTTACTGTAGCACTCTACCAATTTAAATAATTACATTAAATGCAGAATAAATTTTAAAATTCTTCAAAACAACAAATACTGAAGGTTTCCACAGAAGTCAATTATAGTAATATTTCTAAAACTTACTGATACAGGCTGGGAGCAGTGGCTCATGCCTATAATCCGAGCAGGAGGCCAAAACAGGTGGATTGCTTGAGCTCAGGAGTTCGAGCTCAAGCAAGAGTGAGACCCTATATCCACTAAAAACAGAAAATATTAATAATAGCCGAGCGTTATGGCACATGCCTGTCTTCCCAGCTACTCAGGAGGCTGAGAAAAGAGGATCCCTTAGGCCCAGGAGTTTGAGGTTGCTGTGAGCTAAGATGCTATAGCACTGGATCCACCCTGGGGCAACAGAAGTGAGACTCTGTCTCAAAAATAAATAAATACATACATATACACATACATACATACATACAATAAAATAAAACCTACTGACACAAAGTATTAGTACTATGTCAATATTATTGCTACAATTTAAAAATAACTCCATCTAATAAACACTAACATTACCAAGTAATGTGGGCATTATTACACTGATGTGAAACAATATTTCCGGTCACTATTAATCAAACAGAAAAATGTTTACTGTAAATACTATATTCTCTCATATGATGGCCTAATAAAAAAAATCTATATGTGGCTTAAATGTGGTATCCAGGCTTGGAGCCTGTAGGTCAGCAGCTAGGGCACCAGTCACATACACTGGAGCTGGCAGGTTTGAACTCAGCCTGGGCCTGCCAAAGAACAATGACAATTACAAAAAAAAAAAAAAAAAAAAATAGCCAGGCATTATGGCAGGTGCCTGTAGTCCCAGCTACTTGGGAGGCGGAGGCAAGAGAATCACTTAAGCCCCAGAGTTTGAGGTAGCTGTGAGCTGTGATGTCACAGCACTCTACCAAGGGTGACGTAGTGAAACTCTGTCTTAAAAAAAAAAAAAAAAAAAAAAAGTGCTATCCAAATAGCTATGAAAAACATAATTAGTCGGCCAGGTGCGGTGGCTCATGCTTGTATCCCAGCACTCTGGAAGGCCCAGGAGGGTGGATCACCTGAGCTCATGAGTTCAAGACCAGCCTGAGCTAGAGTGAGACCCTATCTCTAAAAATAGCTGGGCATTGTGGTGGGTGCCTATAGTCCCAGCTACTCGGGAGACTGAGGCAAGACAATTGCTTGAGGCCAAGAGTTTGAGGTTGCTATGAGCTATGACACCATGGCACTATACCGGGGCAACAAAGCAAGACTGTCTCAAAAAAACCCAATAATAATTAGTTAAAATGTCTCATTAAATAACATTATCTGGTTACTCAGAGAATAAAAATACACCATTTTGGAAACACTACTATTCATTCTATCATATTTTCTGAAATATAATAGAAAGACAAGTTTGTAAAAATAACAGAAATGGCAAAATTTTCTGTAGTTCGGTCTATTTTACAGGCAAGATAGGTATTATTTCATATAACTCTGTCAACAGTGACACACATTTTATTTAATCCAAACCTTTACAGCACTTACTACATGCCAAGCATTACTCAAGTACTGAGCAAATATTAACGTGTTTAAATTTTGTAACAACCCCACAAGAAATGCCCTATTATTTAGACTCTTATTATCACCATTTTTTGATAAGGAAATTTATCACTAAAAGGTTCAATAACTTATACTAAGCCACCTAAGTGGTAAGTGGTAAAATAAGCATGCAATCTAGGCACTGTGGTCCCAAAATCCATCCTTTTGACTACTATACTTCCCTATAGTTGTTATTCTCTGTATGATGACTCCTCGTTCTCTCAAACATATTATAAATGTGTAATATTTCTACCACGTTTCATGGTACTACAAATATTAAATAGTTTAGACAATATCAGATTTATTCACTCCCTCTGGAGGTACATAACACCTGCATTTAGTATCATAGTCAGATTGCAAGCACATCTCTTACACTTTTAGCTTGCAGCAATAAATTATGTAATCGTGAGATCCAAATTTAATTAGTTAAAATAACATCAACAATTATTTCTTGAGAATGTGCCATCCAACTCAGCACAATAGTTTTCTTTCCTGTCTGTGCCAGGGAAAATGTACAACACTTGGAGTTAACGTCAGTGTTTTAGCTATGCCACTTACTATATTATTTGGGAAAAGCAATTATCTGATCTGTACACAAAAGCTAATAATATCTATACATAATATCATGAATATTATTCAGTTTAAATGTAATATATGTAAAACTGTTTACAAAAGTACTATAAATATAAGAAATAAAGACAAAAATTAATAATAAACTATGTAAAGAAAAGATATATTAAAACAGTTTACGAAAGTACTATAAATATAAGAAATAAAGACAAAAATTAACAATAAACTATGTAAGGCAAAGAACTTGAAGATTACCAAATCTTAAACACAATTGCACCTCTTTTCTATCAAAATAAACCTTTAGTTTTAGTTCTACTATAAACGTCATTTCCTCTGAGAAATAGCCACTGATTTCCCAAAACTAGATCTGATCCTTTCTCTATAATCTGACATAATTCTGTATAACATATAACTCTTCATGGTATAATATTAAACATTTGGATGTTTGTCTCTCCAAAAGAACAGCTGAGCATAGTAATATAATCTGGCAATAAATGGTAATGGTTGGATACTGAAGACACATTTTAGGTTATCGCCCCTACTCCATGTATTCTTCTAATGAAAAATAATCTTCGTGTACATATTTATTAACATATTACCAATTAGATAAAATGCCTAAAGAAAGCATAAAGCTAGAAACTCCAGGCCATAGAATTAAATGACTATATTTTTTGGCATCTATATGTCAATCAACAATTTATATCAAAACATCCGTTTATCTTCTTCAGGTCGAACTGGAGGCTGGTAACAATTACTCAAATCAGTATGTAAAAATCTCTGTTCTTATTTTAAGGGTCTGCATAATGATGCCAGTGATTAAATGGTAATTCTAAATAACCTATAATACATGTAAACCAATGGCTCCAAATATTGACATTTGATAAAGAACAACTTATGTTTTTAAAGTTTAAGATTATCAGTATAATGAGGTTATTTCTTGATATCAAAAAGTCAAAAAAATACTTGTTCAGCTATAATAATTCTCTTAAGTACTTCTTAGAATTAAGCCCTTTCCATTCCAGGCTTTAATCTTTTTGCTATATAAAATACTTAAACAAAGAGGTATTATCACTAACATAGGTGAGGTTTAGCACTTAATCATTAAAGAAGTGTGGCTTTTAATAGAATAAGTATAAAAATATTTCCCTATAGCAATTCTTCCTTTAAACATAAAACTTCTTTTTTAGTTTTTTTTTTTTTGCAGTTTTTGGCCGGGGCTGGGTTTGAACCCACCACCTCCAGCATATGGGGCCGGCACCCTACTCCTTTGAGCCACAGGCACCGCAGCAATAAATTATTGCAGCAATAAATTATGTAATCTAAACATAAAAGTTCTAATCATCAATTGATTGTTATGAAATTATTTATGTTTATGAACATTCAGAGTAGTATTCATACAGTTCATTCACTGGAAAGACAATCCCTGGTTCCTTTATTTATTTATTTATTTATTTATTTATTATTATTATTTTATTTTATTTGCAGTTTTTGGCTGGGGCCGGGTTTATTTCTTTTATTTTTATATTTTTATTAAATCATAGCTGTGTACATTAATGTGATCATGGGGCACCATACACTGTGGGGCTGGGTTTGAACCCACCACCTCCAGTATATGGGGCTGGTGCCCTTCTCCTTTGAGTCACAGGTGCCGCCCACCTTTATTTTTTTATTTCATGTAGCAGTTGGTATAAGGCCTTGCTCAGTAAATATTGCTTAGTTAATCAATGGATAGCTTTTTAAAAAGGTAAACATATCTGTACCTTCTTGAAATCTTTTCCTAATACCATAACATTTGATATTCTTGTCAAAGTAACGTACCATTGTGTAAAGCACCTAGTTATGGCGGCATTTTTATTTGAAATTTTAAGTAATCATCACGAAGAAAAGTATATGTCAACTTTGGTTTCTCCTGTATGTTCATGGGAAATCAAGCTGTTTGGCCATATATTCACAAACAAGACAATGCCATGGAAACGCCATCAACCACAGTTCAATTACATAAAAGGAAACTCAAAAGATACAAATATAAAATCTCAACCGAGATCATAAATCATCCTGGAAAGGCAGCATGCTTTAAAGAGTCACAGGCAAACTGAAAATAACTATCAAAAAGAACTGAAAAACACTCATAAGGGCATCAAGGCTCTCTAAAAGATAAAAAGGGAAAAGTTGCAAGGGCACTAGGTAACTCCTGAAGCATGGTGGTGGAGTTGTCTCACTAAAGTTTACAGAAGGCTTAAGACGGAATGGTGAACACACAGCTGTCAAGAAGGGCACACTTTCCAGATTTCTGGGGAAGAATTTTAAGGAAGAAGGATAAATCCCTCATAAGTAAAACCAAATCTTGACACAATAATATGTAGTATCACATTTTATTATCTTACCCATAAAATATTATGAAAAAGTAGGATAAAGTGTTAATTATTCACTTTTTTTTTTCAGTTTTTTGCTGAGGCTGGGTTGGGACCCACCACCTCTAGCATGTGTGACTGATGCCCTACTCCTTGAGCCATAGGTGCCACCCAATTATTCACATTTTTCATGAATTATTTGGTCTATTTTTTGAAATTCTTTCATTAAGTAATATGCACCAATGATAATATGTACCATTTAGAAAATGTAGCTAACTAAAAAATAAGGAAAAAGGAAGGAAAAAAGGTGGGGGGGATTATAATATCACATAATTTCAACATGCAAAAAAAAAAAAAACTTTCAAAAACTACTTACAGAGCACCTAATTAAACTTTTAGTGCCTAGGGTAAGAACTGAGAATTCTGTGGTAAGCAAAACAGACACAGTCCTAGTCTTCACAGAATTTACATATATAGGCAGTACCTAAGTTACAAACATCCAACTCAGGTACAACTCACACTTATAAACAGAGGCTATTATAATCAGTCCCTGAGTTACAAACATCTGACTAATGTATGACTCACACTTACTAACAGAGGCCATTATAGGAAATAGGTAAATGTACCTATTCCAACTTACATACAAATTCATCTTAACTTAACCTATCTTGTTTGTAATGTGGGGAAAGCCTATACAATATAGAAGGTTTCAGGTTTAAAATAAAAACAAAAATAAACTCCGTACTAGTAGAATTCCAGATACCAGTGGGATTAAATATATTTTAGTTTCCTGAAAGCATAAATGAGGGGGAATCCAAAGCCTAGTTCTCATTAATTTTATTCTACTAATTCAAAATGTGGGATCTTAAAATCACTTCAACTGGGCAAGGCACAGTGGCTTATGCCTGTAATTCCAGGTAGGGAAGGGAGGATCCCTTGAGGCTGGGAGTTGAAGACCTACCTGGGCAAGATAGGAAGGAGACTCCACCTGTACAAAAAGTAAAAATGTTATCCAGGCATGGTGTGGCATGCCAGTACTCCCAGCTGCTTGGAAGAAGGAGACTGAAGCAGGAGGATCACTTGAGCCCAGGAGTTAGAGGCCGCAGTAAGCTATGATTATTTCACTGCACTCTAGCAGGAATAAGATCCTGACTCCTAAGATACTTTTTAAATAAAATAAAATCACTTCAACTATTTTGGTTTCAGTTTTCTCTGCTATAAACTTTTAGGACATACATACTAAAGGCTGCCTAAATCTCTGCCTCATCATGGGGCGGGGCAGAGATTCTGAAGTTTGTTAAGAAAGAAAAAAAGAGAAATGTAAAAGGGGAGGAGGAACAGAAAGAAGGGGATAAGGAAGAAGAGAATGAAATGAAAGAGAGGGCAGATGCAAGCAAAGAGTGAATGCATTGATTAACATCATCTTATTAATTACCAGTAAAGCAAAGATATGAATGTCTTTAGAATCTGCCCTTCCAATTGTGCATAGGTTTCTACACTGATCTACTGGGATCATTAAAATTCTTTCACTGTGCCCTCAAACACCAAAACAAATCAAACCAAATCAGAGAAAATTCAACAAAAACTTCAAACTTCCCACAACTTTCGTAGTGTGTGTACACCACACAACACTGCCACCACCAGAAATCACAGCGCAGGGTAATAAATGAGCTAAAGCACGTCCAAATAGTACCATGTGATCTTGGAGAAGGAGTTAAGAATTTTTAGCTTGAAAGAGATAGTCTTTTTTCTTACAGTTGCAACAGGTTGGCATTGTTTTCCAATATCTTACACTCAGAACTAAGATTCGTTATAAAGACCAAATTATTCTAAGTGTGACTATAAAATAATGAAGCTGATTTTAATGTAGAATTATAAAATGGGTGTCAATATTTGATGTTCACCCTTCATATGTACACTTTACACTCTTTCCCTTTCTGCAGTTAAGTCCCTAACTGAACTTTGGTCTTTATAGTTACTTATAAGGGTTCAGAGAAAAACTGAAGATAATCTAACTAGGGGATAAGAAAAAAAAAAAAAAAAAAAGAATGAGACAACTTTGGTTAATCAGACTGCTACTAAAATATGAATGTTCACATGTATTTTTTTTTCTTGAAAGAGAAACAAAAAAGATAAAAGTGGAGGAAAAGGTAGGCGGCAATGAATCTTGTTCATCATAAACTCAAAAATTTGATTCCATATCTATTTACTACACACTAGGTCATTGAGGCAAGGGCTAAAAAATATGACATAATCCCTGTCCTCCAAGAGAAAGACAATAAACATGATTATATGTTATGATTATCAAACACTATGATAGAAGTATTATAAAATATTCTGGGAACAGAGAAAGATTAATTAAATCAAGCATTGGTAGGAGTGTCTTCACAAGAAGGTAACATAGAGTTGGACTGAAAAAGAATTCTTAAATCAAAGGAAGAAAGAGCTATAGAGAGAACATGGACAATGGCAAAGATGCACCAAGTTTAAGCAAAGCATACTGCACAGAAAATCAACTGGTATACTACAGATAGGGCCAGAAATGTATGATTAGCCCTAGTGTGACTTTACTTCTTTAACTGAGAATTGAGTCTCTACTACAAAAAAATAAATAAAGTTACACTTAGAATATGTGAATAAGAGAATTGTGTCTAAGATATATAGATATGTTACAAAAACTGTAATAATACTATATAACCTGAGCAATCCTGGAAAGAACACATCCCTCTAGTCCTAAAACAGTCTTGCCACCTAATTCTGCCTTATAAACCAAACTCCAAAGTTAATTCTCCTATACCCTTTATCTTTCATTTACATCAGCCACCAGGAAAAGCCCAAAATTCTACAAACTATTCCTATTACCCAAATTCTCATCACCAAACAGATTTGTACAATCCCATCTGACCCCACTTCTCAGTTCATAACACTGGAATCTCTTCCATGTGCCCTTTAGCTCTCATGATACATCATCAGCAAAATCTATATCTTCCTCGAATACTTTTCTGAACCTGAAGCCCTAAGGATCAGCAGAGTGGCTAAATTCAAGGTGACTGATTCACTGCTTGCAGGAAAGCTACTGGACTATGAACCCAGCAGCAGACCTTCCCTGAGCAAGAAACGAATTCTACTGTGTTGTCATTGAGATTCTTATATTCTTATGCTAGTTTTTTAGAGCTATGGAACAACACTGACTAATCTAAAACAGTTGATAACTTCCATCTTCTTCTTTTTTTTCTTTTTTTTTTTTTGAGAAAGGGCCTCAAGCTATCACCCTGGGTAGAGTGCTGTGGTGTCACAGCTCACAGCAACCTCCAACTCCTGGGCTTAAGCGATACTCTTGCCTCAGCCCACCAAGTATCTGGAACTATAGGTGCCCGGCTATTTTTTGGTTGTGGCTGTCATTGTTTGGCAGGCCCAGGCCGGATTCGAACCTGCCAGCTCTGTTGTATGTGGCTGGTGCCTTAGCCGCTTAAGCTACAGGCGCCACCAACTTCCATCTTCTTACAACACTTTTTTAAACTTTTTTTTCTAAATACCACAATCTGTAAGTTCCCCTCCCACTTCACTGGTAACTCCTCGTCAGTTTTCTTGCTGTAAAGCTGAAATTATCCAAGGCTTAGATCAGCGGTTCTCAACCTGTGGGTCGTGACCCCTTTGGGGGTTGAAGAACCCTTTCACAGGGGTTGCCTAAATACATCCTGCATATCAGACATTTACATTAGGATTCATAACAGTAGCAAAATTACAGTTATGAAGTAACAATGAAAATAATTTTATGGTTGGGGGTCACCACAACATGAGGAACTATATTAAAGGGTCGTGGCATTAGGAAGGTTGAGAATCACTGGCTTAGATGATCTCACTCAATGTCATGGCTTTAACTATTCTCTATAAGGATTCTATTCCCAGGTTAACAGTTTGATATCTCCTCTAAACTTAAGACTATTCATCCTACTTCTTACTCAATATCTCCACTAGGATATTTAACAGGAATTTCAAATTTAACATTGTCAAAGAAAACATCTTTAGCCTCCCTCTGCCCCCATACCTCTTCATCTTATAGTTGTTTTTTATAGTTGTTCAAGTCTCAGTAAATACTCAGCACCTTTGCAGCTGTTCAATAAAAACAAAGAAAAAAAAAAACCACACCCTCTCTGTCATACAATATATCCTAAAATTACCATAATCTTACTAACTCTATCTCAGAATATATCCTGAATTTGACTTTGCATCCACCAACGATATAGCCAGGTCTAAGTCTCCATGATTCCAGGCATACATTATGGCAACAGAAATATGGCAAATAGCTTATCTGGTTCTATACTTTCTTCCCTACAGCCTATTCTCAAATCAGAGTGCTTTATAGTATAAGTATAGGTCATATCACAAAAAAAAAAAAGGTCATATCACTCTTCTACTCAAAGCCCTTCAAAAAAATCTTGCTTGCTTTTATTAGTCAAAGCTTACACTGGTCTGTAAGTCCCTACAGAATTGGGTTCTTTACTGTCTTTCTTACTTCCCTGTCCATCCCTCTTCCCAATGCTTTCTCTACTCCAGCCATGTAGTCATCTTTGCAAGTCCTTAAATGCAAAGAACAACTCTGACAAGAAAACAGGGCTGAAGAACACAGTAGAAGAGAATCATACTCCCATTACTTTTCTCTCACTCCTCCTTTTCCTTACATCTTTAGGAGATTGCAGAAGTGTTTAAAAAAAAAAAATTAGCACAACAGGAATACAGGCAAATAGAGGCCTACTTGTGAATCCTATTATATTGCTATTCTTCCATTCTTTGATATTGCTTGGAAAACATTTGAAATGAGATAAAGGAAAATGCTAGCCTTTTCCAAGACTTTTGAGCTGTGAAAAAGTTGCTCAGTTATATTCAATAAGCATTGCTAAGTGCCTCACTTATGCTAGGTTTTTGGGAATCAAAGAGGTATTTTTGGCTGTAGTCACACCTTGAGGAGCTTACATTCTAAAGAAAGAGATCAATGCTAGTAAAGAGAGAAATTTTTATCTTTGCGTATAAAGTACAATAATTATAAAAGCACTGGCTTATGATGAACTCTCCCTCTGTTGTAAACCACATGTGTGTAGCTATGGAAAAGAAGCTATTACTCATGTATAATCCTAAAAATGATTTGGGACTTTCTGGAAATAAATACAAATTTATATATGCCTCTTGAAAAAGGTAAGAAAAAAAAGTTGCTTTTCTTGCTTCAGGTTGTATGTTTTTCTTCATTTTGTTGGCTACCAATCTGTTGAAAATCTTCATCACTACAAAGTAGTTCTGCAAAGGGTCCTCCTTTGGTTCCACCCTATAGACTATTCTCTATGGTAGAATGCTATTTAAGAATAAAAGCATCTTAGCCAAAGTCCTCTATCTGGCTTTCTTGTCCCTATACATAGGTTACTACACAAGTAGATGGTATTATGGTCTATTATTTCACTTCCCAGAAACACAGTCAACATAGAGTCGTCTCTGAATCATCCATGCAAGTTTCAACTTGCTAAGCTTATCAGTGTTGTAGGAAGGGCATCATTTGTTTCCATCCACACTGATTTTACATTTTTTGATTTTTGTGAATCTGAAAACTTTCATAATCACCCAAGTATAAGCTGGTCTTGCCTCTTTGAAACTGTTCAATTTTATTTTCCATTACTTTCACTAAAAAATTTCTAATCAACCTCTTCCCTCCACTGTTAACATCCAAGTTGAAGTGGCCCTACTTGGCTGTTTCAAATCCTATCTATAAGACCTGCTTCAAGCTGTATGCCCTCAATGAAAATGTTTCCAATTCCTAATGTCTATAGTAATGACTCTTTTCCCTAAAAGTATGTAGCTGTGAAAAAAAGCAATGGAAATATGAAAAATGGCACATGCAAAAGATCGCAGAGCAAGAAAAATCATGAAATGTATGAGGAAATGAAAGAGGATCTCTGTAGAGAAAAATGATGAAGATGGAAAGGACAAACCCCATAGAGGTTAGATCAGATCAAACTTTGTGGCCATGGCAAGGAGTCTGGTTTTTATCTTACGTGCAATGAGAAGCAACTAACATGTTTTAAGCAGGAAATGACACGAGGAACTTTAGATTTATTAAGATTTTTACTGTTATATGGACAATAAATTAGGTAACTGAGATAAAAGCGTAAGATAAAATGGAATGCCAGTAGTAAGACTAGTTGGAATACCCTTATATTATTCTATACAAGAATTGATGTGGCTATGACTAAGTTGCAGCATAAACAAACACATTCAAGGATAACGTGGAGGTAGAACGGAGAGAAAAGGGAGACACTAAGGACAAATCCTAGGTTTCAGCCTTGAGCAACATAGTAAATGGATGAGGAAATCCATGTAAAAATCTTTACACTAGTAAAGATTTAGGAAGGCAAATTAAACAAGACATGTTAGGCTTGAGCACCCCATAAGATACCTAGTAGAGATGTGCAGGCAATTGGATATGCCTTTTCATATTTAAAAAAAAAAAGAAAAAGAAAAGATAGGTATAGCAAAACAGGTCAGTTAGATGAATATAAAAAAAAAGAGGACAGATTGTCACCATGAAAAAAATTGTATTATATAGACATGAATTGATATACTGTGCTTAAAGGGATCTTTACAGATGACTAAACTCCAAAGGAGAATAGAGAGCATAAAATTATACCATAAGATAAATTAAACTTCACCATACTTGAAGTCTACAGTTTCCTTTTAAAATCCAAGCATCAAAAATATGATCTTTACCTTTATCAATTTTATCACTTTAAAGAATTTTCATATACCTTACTTTGAGTGTTACAACAGCATTGTGAGGGATTGTTGAGTATGCTTATTATCATTTTACAAAGGAATCAAACAAGGCTGTGTGAAGTTAGCTTGACAGGGGATGAGGCTAGAATTAAAGTCTTAGTGTTTGGGGTCTATATCTTCCTAATTCTTGATCTATACTGATCATTATTTTTGGCAACTGTAGTTGTCAATATAAATTTAAATGACTTGAAGAGAAAGTGACTTTTATATAGCAATACTACTTTTTTTTAATTTCTAAAGGTTAGATAGTATTTAAAGCTTTAAGCAACTTGCCACAGAACTGCAACAATGCCTGAAACTTTTCATCAAAATACAAACTGTATTCAACGCTATCACTCTTAAAACCTCCTTGGGAAATAACGGCTTTTAAATTCTGCAAGTCAGCGTGACATGGCATGCAAAATTGCATCTCATGCTGAACCAACCAGGAAAATATACGTTATCACTATGTGACATTCAGAATTTCATCTGGAAACTATAATCTTGTTCTGACTGCTAAAAGGGGGTGAAAAGACTGCATAAAAAACAATTTGGTTGAATTTTTGCTGAATTCTTGCCAGTTTATATAAACACTAGAATAACTTACACTTATTTCCAAAGAACTCTATATTTGAAAAAGTTGTACTTATTAACATCACAGAATGTTCTCAAATAACATTAAAATTAAGTGACATTATAGTTTAAATCATGTTATGATAATTCAAATTAATGGATCTCTTGGAAAAAATCTTCATAATGAACGATAAAGTTGAAAAATTAATAAACGGTACAAAGCAGAACTGTATTATTCAAAACCGTATATAATAAAAACACATCCTAACTCCTTTTCCCTGACTAAAGAAACCCTCAGATTAAAAAACAAACATTAAACCCCCTAAAATCATTTTAAAGTTTACAATCTATCTCATGTATTTTATGTCTTTTTCTTCTACACCCTTTTCCCCTGCCCCTAGTTCATATTCCTTTATACCATTTACTTTCTTCCTATCAAAACATGAATTTGTGAATGTCATTAAGTCCAAGATGATTAGGTAACCAACAGTTTATATTTTAAACCTACATAACTAATAGTAATACAAAAAATAGTGGATACAAAATAGAATATCTGACTCAAAAATGATCCTCATGAGCCATGTTTCTGCTATTATTACAATTATCTAACCTCCCAGGCTATAATGACTGACCAAAATGTGAGCACAGGATTCAAGACAGGTGAAGCAAAATCCTTTCAAGGTATGTTTTCAATAGACATTGGACAAGATCTATTTCTTTGATCACAGAGAATTAAATATATGAATTCAGAGGTACCATAGCCATGTACAATGCTATGTCAAGAAACTTATGTTCAGAAAGAGAAAGTTAAGCCAACATGAAAAGTCATCTTTAACTCTAGGCTATGAGATTAAAATGACCCCTTATTGCCCAGGGATTATAAACACTGCTGGTAATTCTTCATGTGTCCTAGATCCAATATTTGACTCAAACATTGCAGGGCAGCTTAGAAAGCTGGAATAAGGTATTGCCACCTTCCCTCCTCTGGAAAGGGTAGTAGTCCTTTAGGGGGGAAAAAAATTTCCAGATAGTATAGAGTCTCTGGTTGCAAGTCATTCTGAGGAAAAGACCTTCCTTTGCCTTTCTTACCATTTTGGTTATGGGAGTTAATAAATAGCCTCCTCCCATTTTTATTCTTTGCTTAAAATCCTTTGAATACAATTTCTGTTGTTCGCAATCAGAAAGTCCTTTCTAATCTAGCAATGCTCATTCTCTAATAAAGGGACCACCACTGTCAATTAGGGAGGCAATATGTTAGTAGTCATACGTGCCATGCCCTGTTCTACAACTGATGTAGACTCCAAAATGCTTTAAGTGTATCATGGAGCTTCCCCCCACCCCTTCCTAGGCTTTCTTCCTCAAGAACAGTTTAACCTCACTACCTTTCTAGCTCATCTGGCTCTCAGTACTTCCATTACCATATTCACTAGTTATTACCCAATGCCTCTATGCCTGAGCCTGCATATTTGAGATGCTACTGGCTTTTTCACTCCTCTCATCTCTACCCCAAAATATTTCTTTTACTACCTGAGCCAATACCTTTCTTAATTTAACTGGCTCCTGAGAACCTAAAACACAGTTATCCAGGTGTCCTTGGACTGACCCAGTTCCCTTTTGCACTTATGTATTCAAGAATAATTGTACAATCCTATCTTAGGATGCAACATTCTGAGGTAGGAAAGGACAGAACAGCTTGGACCTCCTAGAATGCTTTAAAAGCCAGCAAATCACCTTGCCTACAGATAAAAAACCAAGAGAGGGATGCTTTCCAGGATACCTCTGCTGCAGTACAAGTAGGGCATGTACAAATGAGACACCATTTGTCCTGAGAAGTTTTCCTGAACCTAGGCTTTTGTTGTCCCTTTGTGCCTATTTGTAAGTACAGTAAAAAATCTTCATGGAACTTGTTGCATATGAATGTGTTCTGTTTCAGCAGACAAGTGTACAATGAATTTGCTTCAAAGGATCTACCTATCTGGGCCTTATCTGAGAGGATTCCTGAATTTCCAGATAATAACATTCTTCAAAACTATAATACTCAAAACTACAAGGCCATCTGTAGAGCTGTTGGGGAAAAACATTAAGAATATCTCTTCATATTTATTTTTAATCTAAAAATGAGAAAGTTTATTAATGTCATTGGGGCCCTTCCCCAAAGTCAGAAGGCCACCAATAATACTATGTTAAGTATACTGAAGAAGAGTGGATATTGAATGATAAGGAATTGGCAGAGGCCCTTCAATCCTTCATTTAACAGTGGCATATTATAACTTACATATGGTTAGTTAAGCAGGTTCTCAAATTTTATTATCTATTTTTAACTAAATTAATCCTTACAATTTTGATACGTACTTTTAAAAGAGTCCTCTAAAAGACACTTAAACATCTCGATTAAAGAGAAAAACAAATTTATTTAAAAGGAAAACGCAACAACTTCCCAATAAATTGAAATAATTACCTTATTTATATAAAAAAGGTAAAAATTTATTAGCCTGATGTCAGCAAATCTTTGCAAAATGGATGATGCTGAATTTAAGTATCCTGAGTTCAATCAATATTGGTCTTTTTCCTTCTATAATATTATATATTTTACTGAAGAGGCTTTCCAATTATGTCAGCCAGATTCCAACTATTGCAATAAACTGAATGGATTAAACAGTATTTTGAAAATGCAATATCCCCCTTACTAAAATATTATTGACATATTATTAAAACTCTCTTAAAATTAGATTTAAATGTTATTGAAATTATAATTATCTTGCATGCTTTATTAGTAACATAGTGATACATATATTTAATGCATAATTTAGTAAGTGCTATGGATGCTTCCTCTGGAAAAAAAATTACTAATAGAAATTAACTAAGAAAGATATATAGAGATGACATTTCTAAAACTTAACTATTTTAAAAAGGTTGTGCTCCGTGTATTTGTTTTAATTCATTCCTTCTCAATGTTTATTAATCCTTTTACAAAATGTGAACCTGCCTTGGCTGTGCTGAGGGAAACCAAGAAATAGTTTTGGGGGTTGGGGAGGAGATACTGGTATTTTTCGTCCTTTTTGTTTTGTTTTGATCTAGTCTTGAGCCAGAATGTTTAAAATGAGGAGGAATCAGAGAATGTTGAAGGCAATTAAAGTAAAAGAATTCCAATAAAGTACAGCTCTCAATATTAAAATAATTTACCTTCTAAAACTTTCTCCTCTAACAAAATTTAATGATGTCTGTGCTCTACCTTCAAAGTAAAAATGAGAAGAAAAACTTGAACACAATAAAAGAAACTAACACAAATCTTCTGCTTTACAGTCCCATAGAAATAAAACATTAGCCAAAGAAGTTAGGAAAAATAGTTTTTTAAAGAATTAAATATGAATTAATTACTAGTTTAACCCTTGAAAATAAAAGTTCTAAGAAGATAGGACATTATTTGCATGATAAAGTGCAGTATATTTTTTAAAACCCTCAATAAACCTCGTTTGCTAACTAAATTGAACACATTCTCACTAAACTGAACACAATCAACAAATATACTAACTATAAAATAATTTGCAAGACATACTTAAAGGCACACTAAAAGCAGTAAAATTATATCTCTGTGAGCTGATGATTTACTTTAGGAGTTCTTATATGAACAAGAGCAATGTAAGAAATTAAAGTAACTAGTAAAAAGCCAAGCAAGTAGTACAAGTGATAGATAGGGCTATAAAATGTCATGTACACCATGGAATATTATGCAGCCTTAAAGAAAGATGGAGACTTTAACTCCTTTGTGTTTACATGGATGGAGCTAGAACATACTCTTCTTAATAAAGTATCCCAAGAATGGAAAAAAAAGTATCCAATGTACTCACCCCTACTATGAAACTAATTTAGGGCTTTCACATGAATGCTGTAACCCATTTGCAACCTAGGAATAGGGAGGAAGGGGAAAGGGGGGGGGGAGTGAGAGGGGAGGTGGGTGGAAGGAGGGGGATTGGTGAGAATACACTTGTGGTGCATCTTACAATGGTATATGTGAAACTTAGCAAATGTGGAATGTAAATGTCTTAACACAATAACTGTGAAATTGCCAGGAAGGCTATGTTAACCAGTGTGATATAAATATGTCAACTGGTCTGTGAAACTAGTGTATGATGCCCCATGATCATATCAATGTACACAGCTATGATTTAATAAAAAATAAATAAATAAATAAAACAAAAAAACACAGGAGACTCTTGTCTCAAAAAAAAAAATATTTCTCATTATTATTTTGTAAGGTTTTGGTGTTCTATCCAACTTTTAGAATTGTTTCATATTTCTATTCAAATTTATATGTGTAAATACAAGTGGGAAATTCTCCATAGTTCTCTGTAGCATAAATTAATTTTTTAATAACACCTCTGATGCAATTGTATCTTATTGGCTTTATAATATAAAGTCCCATGATTATAAAAGCAGGAATATTATTTGAAATATTAGTCTCTGTTATCAAGATATTTGCTACATCATGGAAAAGCTACCAATTCCCAGAGAGTTTTCATGCCTGAAAATTAACCCAATTTGTTTTGCAAATCTGTGTTATGCAAATTACAAAATCAGTCCCTACATAGAGGCCACCTAACTAAGGATTTTCTAAAAGAAGCAAAGATTCCCTGCAGAGGTCATTTTCCTCAAATGTCCCTCAATACAAATTCATACATTTAATAGTCTAGAGTGAGACTAGTTACTTAACACACGCTAAACTATATAATATATCTTGAAGTATTTCCCTGACATAGGAGAATGCTCTGGGAAATATCATGTGATAACATTTTTTTTTTTTTTTATAGAGTGTAGATTTTATGATTGTAGAGCACTTCAAGCGGATGCCATGGTTAAGTGTGCGTCTCTGGAACAGGATGGCAGGACCGAATCTCAGTGGAGGAAGGTTAATTGATTAATGTCTCTCTGCTTCATAAGGGAAAACAAGGAAAATGATAACACCTACATCACCTGTTTTGAGGGCTAAATATGTCAAAGCATGTGAAGTACTTATTGATAGAATGATACATCGTACTGATAAACTCTCATTAAAGTCAGAAGAATAAAATAAAAATCAATCTCATACATGCACATGGAGCTCTCATTATATAGTCAGCAAGTAGTTTTTAGGGTCTGCCGTGTACCAGGCAGCATCTTTTATTATAAAAGGAATCTTCCTCTCAGGCTAGATAATAGCTCATCAGGTGCTCTCGAAGACCTCCCCAAAGCTAAGTGTATTTTAAACACATGGAATATTATCAAAGTTCAACACTGTGAGGTTCAAGAGTTGGGATAATGGCTTAAATGAAGCACATATCATATTCCCCAAAAGGCAGGGTTCAGCCCAAACATAGCTGTGAGTTCACAACCCTAGGATCACAAAATGTTTCTTAGACAACACAAGGGGGAAATTGCTTTAAAAGAGAGAGAAATGGTGAAAAGCTCAGTAAAAGAAATTAAGTAGGGTATCATAGGGTCTCAGAAGATGTTATCCAAGAAAAGGAGGCCTCAGAAGCAAGAGCTCTTCCTCCGACCTTCTCATGTCCTCCTGCCCTGTTTATTTTCCAAGATGGTAGTGATGGAAACATCTCTCTTCCCCAATGCAGGTCATGGAAACAAGAATTCCTTTTCCCCAAAGCCATCCTTAAACCCTAAAATATTACTTTAACTTTTCCTCTGCTTGTCTGGGTAAAAACTGGCCACAAAAAAATTATCTGACTTACCTCGTTTGATTGTAGGTCATAAGACCTCCCCTTCTACGGAGGGTCCTGCCCCTCACTCAGAAGGAAGAAGTATTCCACCAGGCCAAGAATAATCCAGACAGGCCAGCCTTGCTCGGTCTCTCACTCACTCTATTAGGTCAGACCACGTCCTGCTGTCCAATCCTATTTCTCCACTGCTGCCCATTTACTTGAACCAAAGGATGAAAATGGGAAATTTCTTCTGTATCTTTGGGTCTTTATTGTGAGGCTCCTGTGTCATATAAAACTATGATCAAATAAATTCACACACCTTTTCTCCTATTACTCTGCCTTTATGTCATTTGCAGTGAACCTCCATAGGGTAAGGGAAAGTTTTTTTCTCGGTGCTTGCAGTTTAGAACAAGGGATAGAATCATAATTTCATATATTTAATATTTAGTGTAGGAATAATTGATGATTGAGCAGAACTTTTAGTAGTCAAAGGAAAAAAATAAAAGAATAAGTTAGTCAAAAATTCAATTTCTCAGCTCTGTTTACCTACAGAGGACACAGCATGTTCCATAAGAACATCATGCTCAGGTGGAGGTATATACTTAGTATAATAAACTGCCCAGAGGTAACCTTGGCCAAGTAGTGGCTATTAATTTGCAACTGGGTTACAATTAAAAATCTGCAAAATTTATAATTATTCATTTTCTTGAAATTAGCTTAAATTAGATGATAGCACTGTGAACCAGGTTTCAGGATTAGTCATTTGGTGGCACTTACCCTCATCTTGTGACAGAGTTCCACGGTCTTACACACAGGGCCCTCTGTGCTTTCCTGCATGCTCCAAGCCAGAGCAGTCCACTGACACCCCCTGGCTCTCCCTGAGAACCTGCGGGCTGCTTCCCACATATGCCCCAGTATAGGTGCAGCCATGCCTTTCTGAGATTTTCTGCCTCTCTTCCTACTGCAATCAGGTGGAGATAAACCCATGGATGGGTTCTAAGGCATAAGCTCTTCACCTGAGATAAATTCTCTTTTTTGTTTCATTGGTAGAACTTTCCCATTAGCCCATGCAAGTCCCTCACAAGACAACACATGTCTCAGCTTCTTTAGTGTTGGAAGTCGCCATGTTACATGTTGACCAAGAGGATGTGGGAATTTATATTTGCAACTTTTAGGAATTATCTTTAAAAAAAAGCAGCTGCTGTCCCTCCATTCTTGTTTTCTCTGCCTTACAGTGCCTGGGTGCAGTGCTAACAGTCCGCCTTCAACAAGGCAGACACAGAGACACACAAGGAACAGAGGAACAGTGATTGGGAAGAGACTTGAGCTCCCAGGCAACCTCTGGAGCAGAGAGACACCTTTCCTGGTTGTCTGCTATCCTCTGCACTGTGAGGAAGACACTTCCATCTCACCCATGCTGGTGTCCTCTGGGGTCTCTTCTAGCAGTGTGGCAAATGTGGGAATTGGTAGCTAAGTAGGCCGCTATCTTATAAACCTTAAAACACATGACATTAGCTTGATAGTCGCACAGTGGGCACCAAGAAGATGGACAGTGTAGGCTTGAAAGCTAGCAACATTCGTCATGCTATGTCACTTGAATAGCAAATGTTTCCAAATGAGAAAACCAAGTTGTGGAAACATACGCACAATAATATATTGTATTGGACTTTGAATGAAATTTTACATATTTGTTAGCCAGGCATTGTGGTGGGTGTCTGTAGTCCCAGCTACTCAGGAGGCTGAGGCAAGAGAATTGCCTAAGCCCAAGAGCAGGAGGTTATTGTGAGCTGTGATGCCATAGCACTCTACTGAGGGTGACAAAGTGAGACTCTGTCTTTAAAAGGAAGGAAGGAAGGAAGGAAGGAAGGAAGGAAGGAAGGAAGGAAGGAAGGAAGGAAGGAAGGAAGGAAAGAAGGAAAAAGAAAGAAAGAAAGAAAAAGAAAGAAAGAAAGAAAGAAAGAAAGAAAGAAAGAAAGAAAGAAAGAAAGAAAGATTACATTTTTGGAATATCTAAAACTTTTAAGCTAGCTGACCTTAAGTGAAATGTGAATGTAGTAACTTACCTTTGGTTTCCCCAACATTCTTTCCTCCAGTCTGTCACTCTCACTGTCCACTCCAAAGTCTCTTTTGTGTTACATTTCTTCTGTCACCATACAGCTATTAGCTAAAAAAAAAAAAAAAAGCAGATTACAATTTAAGATGTTATTTCTCCCAGAAATATTTCCATTTCAATAGGTTTCTCTTGTGGGTTAAATTTTCAAGACCCAAAGAAATAAATGTTGAGCCAGGATACAGGGGTATAAAATGATAAAAGTGACAGGGGAAGTAGTCAAACTCCTGGACACCCAGGCTGGCGGAGGACGCCCTGTGTCCTTCCCACCTGTTCTCGGGGACTTCCTTCCATCCAGCTCACATGGGACTGAGGACACAGAGACAAACAAGAGAGACACGAAGGTGAGGACAGGTCACATGACATGTCTCATTATCCTTCCTCAAAGTTGCTGCTCAACCAATTCTGTACCCTGTGTGAAGGGGGAAAGGTGAAACAATTTGAGTTTCATTTTATTACTTCATTAGGTATAACTGCAACCATGTGAATTTCAAACCAAATATGAACATTCTGAAAGAGTATTTAAAGCACCAAAGAATGCTTCTGCATGTTTCTATCAACATTTATCATAATATAAGTAATATAATCCATGATGTCTATTTAATGTGAATATATTATACAATCTTCCTATGTAATGATTGGAATATTAAATTTAATTAAGGCAATTTAGTGAAAAAAAAAATACAGTACCTTATAAAACTAGGCCAAAATGAACTATCTGCCTGTGTGCAATACATTTTTTTAAAATCTCATTTTATACCATTTTAAATGCTATATAATAAATGAGTATGTATATGTGTATACACATACATATATACAAATATATAAAGGATTATGCAAATACACTGCAGTACCTTCACTGTAGTTAAGATTTTTATCATAATTTTAATTTATGAAACTAATAAACGAATACAAATTAGCAAAGCAAAAACTCAGGAAAACATTTCACCTTAGGGTAATTTAGGTTTTTCTGTATCAAAACAGTGCATGAGCCTACTTACAAAGTGTAATTCAGCCCTTATACGTCCACTGACATGACCCAGCCTCACCGATGTTCAATCACTGTATCATTCACATCAGCAATCCTCACTTGGGTTTAACCGGGCTTCATGTCCTAACCGCACAGAATTTCTTTTGCTGAGTCCTATTTATAGTGATATCCTTAACTACTATCTTCCTTCTGGGGACCAGATCCTGTTTGGGGATCATATGGGGCGGGGGGAGGCAGAGGACATTAATGCTTGTCTGGGTTTATACCTGTGCTTCTGACTCTGGGTCTCTTTATACAAGTACACTCAGAAGAAAAAGAAGCTGTTTCTGCGTCCCTCTCATAACTAGACCCTATCAACCTGAAATGACTGGAGGAATCAGAATCCAGTTTATTCAAGTGAAAAGCTGGGAATAGCCACCCCGAAAACATGGATTCCAGAGAAATGAGGTCAGTGCACTGAGGTTACAAGTTAAGGTCTTGCTAATATAGGCAGAAAACAAAGAAATTTAGTAGAATTACAACATTTTCTATATGAGACTTCTTTATGATTTCTTTCTTTCTTTCCATGTTGCTTGTTTCTGCTTCCTTTTCAATTCCTGTTCAATAGTGTATTTTGTATTTCTAACATTCCATCTTAGACAATAGTCAGGAAGTCTGATCTATAATCAGAGAAGATGAAGGGTACAGCTTCCTAGATGACAACTCACATGCCCTTAAGGCTCAAAATATTTTGAAGCTCCGACAGGTTACCTTTTGAACTACTTATCTTCGCAAGCCTAAATTTTGATCAGTCTAACCCACTGTGTACACTGGGGTAGGCACAATCTCTGAGCCAGGCACATAGTTACTGTGCCCAAACTGTGACTTTTTTTTTTTTGCAGTTTTTGGCCGGGGCTGGATTTGAACTCACCGCCTCCAGTATATGGGGCCAGTGCCCTACTCCTTTGAGCCACAGGCACTGCCCCAACCCGTGATTCTTTACATATTCATTTGGCATTTGTTTAAAGACAAGACTAAGTAAAATAGAAAAAAAGGGATGTAGAAGAAAGAGCAATTTCTTAGTGCTTAGCCTGTCCTCTATTTCCCTGTAAAATTCTGCTTTGGTAAAAAATTCTCATACCATCCCTCAAACAAAATACAAACTTAGTAAACCAGATCCGCCTTCCTTAGAGGCAAGTTATTGCCTATCACCCATGAAGCACACCTCTTATAATCTCACCTTCAGTTCAAGGGGGCATCAAGATATTTTCATATGCTTACATTCTCGCTTCACCAGACCTATTGCAGAAATATACTTTTGTCCACTTTATAACTCTTCCAGGGCTTCGGAAGCGTTCCCATCCCTGGGGCACCTGCAGAAGTTTCCTGGCAATATTTTCGGCAGTGTCCACTCAGAACGATACCTCGCCCACCTCCCGTTGACTTCACTGCACTGAGTCACTCACGAGGTACGGTCTCCACATGCCATTCCACACACACCTGGGACACGTGCACAGCAGGCCACAAAGTGGAGGTTTCATCTTGGAAACATGATTTGCCATTCAGCATCTATTCAAGTCTGTGATTTAGGAGATGCAAAATGAATATAAAGTCTGGCTATTGTCTTCAATGCACAGTCCATTATGTCCACTCCTCTAAAAGGTAATTATACTGAGGATAATATAATTTCCAAAAGTAACTGTGGACATGGTTCAAATTCACCGGTGGTAGAATGTATTTTGAACTTCTGAGTCTCAGAGGAACTATTGGTTGTATTCCAGTAGGAGAGAGAGAGAGAAGATTGGGGGCGATGAAATGGCCTTCATAGATGAACAAAGACCGGGTAACCAACATTTTTTACTAGTCCTGTTAGGACTTGGGACAAAGATGCACCCCCACTTGTTGCTGCCCCAACTTGATCCCACTCTGAGCAAATATCACTGTCGGGGGAAGGAGTGCCCTGCAGGCCAGGCACAGCAAAATATGGACGGTGACCTGGAGTGATAGCCCGAGGCTAAATTATCCTGTCACTCAGTGTCCATCAAAAGGGTTCCAAGGTGACATCTGAACCATGACGAGAGCCCAGTCCAGACACCATAAGACAAGATCACAGGTCATAGCCAGAGCCTCTTATAATCTGAGGGCTACTCATTGTCTGTGGCAAATGCATCTTGCTTTTGCTCTATAAACTCATCTTGCTCTTTCTCAATAAACTGCATTTCATGCTTGCCTTACTTTTGGACGGTCTGGTCATTCTTCAGCCAAAAGCATACCAAGAACTGAGGACAGACTCTGCCAACCCAACCCAACAGTCCCCGTTCAGCATATTTACAGGGGAGGGGAGAAACAACACAAAACAAAACATCTGAAATAACACATAGGCCCTTGTCTCATTAGCTTGCTAAAAACTTGTTTTTGTAGGTGTTGTGGTTGTCTGCTTAGAATACAGCCTTCAACCTCACATTCCATTGCCATCAACCTGGCTGCCTGTGAATGCGCTGCCAGTGGGCTGATTTTGAGATGGAAATTTGGAGGAATCACATCAAATGCTGGAGAATGCACACACATTTGGCATAAAATGATTATAATTAAACTTCAGTCATCCTCTCCTACAGAGAACATTGAATTAGAGTCAAAATTGGTTTCTATTATGTTTAAGTCTCTCAGAGGCACTGGGGGAAGATCATTAAGACACCAGAGCAAAGTGAAATCTGTAGGCAAATGTTCTATATAGTATAAAGTGTGGGTGCAGTCAAAGCTGTCCCTAGCAGTAGGTGCCGAGGGCAGCCTCTGAGAGGATGAAAATGTAGCCTGCCGTGATTCTCACCCACATAACCCTACTGGAGCAGGGACTCTGGATCATTTAGCTACAAAATCTCTCTACAGAGAGCCAGATCTCTCTGCACAAGAGAGAGAAAGAGAATCTTTGGGTTCAACTCAAGCTTCTTCTACCCTTCTCTCCTCTCCCCACTTAATCAACATAGTTTATAAATGTCTACCCCTATTCTTACAAAATCCCCTTCCTTTGTGTCCTCTGTGAAGCAGAATTGAAAAGTAGGGAGCAAGACACCCCTCTTCTGCTGGCCTGGAAAGAAAGAGCCAGGTCTTCCAGTTACTGCAATTCACTCTCGTCAAGCACCGTGAATGCATTTTTCTCAAGACCTATTGAGATCTTATCCCTTAGGAAGCAGTCATACCATTCTGCTCACATAAAACTTTTTAAATTATTTTAGAGTTTAGATTTTTCCTTCAACAAATGTTTACAATATCTATTTTATTATGATGTATTCTTTAGATATCAGTTATACTAACCTAGAGATACAATAAAGAATTGATATGGTCTTCAGTAACAATAATAAAACAGTAGCCCTTGTCTTTCTACACACACGAACACATTCATATCTACACATCCTGCCTCACAGACAACAACTGATGAATCTTGGTTCTTTCCATGTTTCCAAGTTACCATTTAAGGAATTCCTAGATTCTTTTCACATATGCTCCTAAATAACCTCAATTTCCCATTCATTATTGACTTGTGTTCTTTCATTCAATAGATAGTTTTTAATACATTGCACACAAAACACAGTCCAAAAAGACCATGAATAAATAATGCTCTTACCCCTCAAGGAGAATGTAGTGTAGTGGAGGACAAGCACACAGAAAATTATTACAGTGTGAGCAGGGCTACCATAGAGATGTACAGCAAGCAACAGGAGCGCCTCCCTCAGGCCAGAGGTGGTGGTTACAGGTGAGGAAAAGAAACAGCCACGACAGAGTGCCAAAAAGCAAACAGGAGTGAGTGGACGAAAAGGAGGAAGATGGGTCAATGAGATGGAACAGATATCTTTGATGAGCAACTTTAACTCTGAGGACCCCAGTTTCTTCATATCAATTAGGTAATATTCAGCCAGGGTCCACCAACAGGTGGAGTGGGTGTATGTGTATGTATGTGTGTATGTGTGTATATGTGTAAGTATGTGTATGTGTATATGTGTGTATGTGTATATGTGTGTATATGTTTATATATGTGTATGTGTATGCGTGTGTATGTGTGTATATGTTTATACATGTGTATGCATGTGCATGTATGTGTGTATGTGTGTATATGTCTATGTATGTGTATGTGTGTGCATGTGTATGTTTGTATGTTTATATGTGTGCATGTGTGTATGTGTTTGTATGTTTATATATGCGTATGTGTGTATATGTGTATGTATATGTGTGTACATGTGTGTACGTGTTTGTATGTTTATATATGCATATGTGTGTATATGTGTATGTATGTGTATGTGTGTACATGTGTGTATGTGTGTATATATTTATATATGTGTATGTGTGTATATGTGTATGTATGTGTATGTGTATGCATGTGCATGTGTATATATGTTTATATATGTGTATGTATGTGCATGCATGTGTGCATGTGTGTATATGTATATGTATGTCTTTGTGTGTACATGTGTGTATGTGTTTATATGTGTATGTGTGTATGTTTATATATGTGTATGTGTATGCATGTGCACGTGTGTATATGTTTATATATGTGTATGTATGTGCATGTATGTATGTGTGTATGTTTATGTATGTGTGCGTGTGTGCATGTGTGTATGTGTATGTGTGTGCATGTGTGTATGTGTTTGTATGTTTGTGTGTGTATGTGTATGTGTGTATATGTTTATATATGTGTATGTGTGTGCATGTGTGTATGTGTATGTGTGTTTATGTATGTGTATGTATGTATGTATGTGTGTTTGTATGTGTGTGTATGTGTGGTGAGTGCATCCATTTTGATTGGCACCTTTGCTGTCTCCTCAGCTAAACTCATTATGCATGTGTTGGTAAGAAGCTCAAGTAAAATAGTGTATGTGAATATACAAAGAGATCTAGAAAATATAAATTCAATTTTTAAATCTGCCAGGATGACTTTGTTGCTTAAATCACATGTGGACTAAAAAAGGTATTGAAGGTAACAAGTGCAAAAAGCAGGAAGCAGAAAACTAACATAGATTGAATTTCTGTTAAGCACAGAAAGAGCTAGGTCTTTAGACATACATGTATTCCCATTTTATAGTCCTCCCCCCCAAATACATAGGAATATGGTATTGAAGGAACCTAGGGATTTTCACCACGAAATGTGGTACTGTGCTATTCTTATCTTTTTTTAATGTTGGTTATTTGAAATTAAAGACCTTGAAGGCCAGCAGATGCTGGAAGAGGCTGTTCTCTGATATTCCCTTGTCTACTTAAGACTGGACCCATCAAAGAGAACACAATTGTCTTCTGTCAGCTACCCAAAAGAAATCTCATTATCTATCACAGAAAAGAAGACTTAGGAATGTAACCATGCCAGGAAAGAGTTTTTCACAAGATAATTTCTGCCTTTGGGACTCATTCAAATTCCAAAGGGAATCATTTACAAGTTAATTTCTGTCTCCCAGGTCCATTTATTCTAATAATCACTTACTATCCCTCAAAAAAAAAAAAAAAAAAAAAGTCTAAATTTCCCACTTCCCCTCCCTTATGAAGAAGGGTGTACAATCATCTGGACCTCACTGGGACTTTGGGGAATCATACTCTTCTGATTCTCCCACATGCACATTAAATACATGTTGTACACATTTCTCCTACTAATCTGCTGTCAGTTCATTTTTGGTAAACCTTCAGCAGGTAGAGGGGAAGATTTCCCCCTTCCCCTACACAATCACTATTTTCCAAATGAAAAAACTTAGAAAGTTTATGTATTTTTCCCATGGTAAAACAGCTACTAAGTAGAAAATCCAGAAATTAAAGGCAGTTCTGAGTCCAAGTTTTCACAATTTTTATATCATTATGTGGCAGAGAGCAAATATTATGGGAGCACTTGTCCTTAACCCATAATCCCTCATGAACCTGCCCTGATTCCAGAACATCAGTGAGGCAAGGACAGGAGTGGAAGTGTCTGGACTGTGCTAAATTAGGGGTGGACTGGGCCTTTTTTGGGCAGTGTCCCCATTTATGAATAGCTGTGACCAAGGTCATCTTCTCCATCCCACTTTAATCAAGAAAAGAAAGGAAGAAAAAGCCAAGGTATTATGATCATAAAAAATCTTGTGAAGCCTCATTCCTGAAGTCACCTCCTGGGATCAGCCCTACACACTAGGAGATGAGTGTGTGCCCAAGGAATGCCATGTGGGAATGTCAAAGGAGCAGAAAGGGCTCAAGGACAAGCTGACATCTGGACCTGAAAGGATGGATGAGATTGCAGGTGGAGAGAAATACACAGAGGGGAGAATGTCAAGGTTACATCTGGACAATACCAGTAGTTCCAAGTTAGTTAGAAAACAAGTCCCGACCAGAAGAGAAACAGCAATCTGTCTCCCAGATACGACTCTGTCTCTTACCTCCAACACCCCTTTTACCATCTTCATTAAACCTCAGATATCTTGATATCAGCTGTCATTATTCTCTTGGGACGAACCCACACACAAAAATGGTCTTAGAACTATCTTATTCTAAATTTTAAAAAAATATGAGACCATCTAATACCACACTAGGAATCCTCAAAGACCTTAGACCACTAAGAAATGAGGGGGCCTGAGGTTTAATCCATTAACTTCTTGTTAATCGTCCTCTAGGGCGTTAAGGACTAAGCTGAAAGAGGAAGAAGGAGAACAGATGCTAAGTTACGTCCTGAGCACACGCCAGCTGTGAAGTTACCACAGGACAAGCTTCACCTACGACAAGAAGTAAATATGACTGAGTATTTATATAGAAAGACTAACTCTTATTCTGGAAATGACTATATTATCCTAAATCAACAAAATTAAATTTTCCATCATTGGCAAAATTGCTTTCTTTATATGATACTAATATATAACTATTCTATATATTATACCAATATATTAATACTAAATATTAAACTAAATCATTATCACATTTAAAAGTTACATTTTTGTTCAAAGAAAAAGGTAAATACATAGTATTGGCCTCAGAAAACTAGAGAAACATTCATTTTTATAAAACAGAAAGGATAGCATAACAAATTTAAGAAAAAAAGACTTGGGAGAGGAATTTTCATACAATAAAACAAGGATAACTAAAAAATTGAAAATATTTGTATTGATCCATAAGTTCTTTGCTTGCCTTTAATATATCTCACACTAAATTGAATTATTGAAGGAAAAGAAATTATACATCAAGGGAAAGAACAGTGTATTTACCCATAGTTTGATTTCTTGTTTTGAAAAAAAATGTGGTGAAGAAGTACTTAGAAATATGAGACACATATTGACTAAAGGCAGAAATAAAAAAAATTATGTCACTATGTCATATCACTATACAAATATCCTTAAAATTACCATCTGTGTGACATATGAATTTTTTATAACATGCAATTTTATTTACTTTCTACTATCTGACAAAGCCATTAACATTTTATTTATTTTTTATATTAACATTTTAGACATGTGTTTGCTAAACTAAACAAACTCACAGCAACAGATTCAAATTAATTGCGAAACTCATCACTTGGCCAACGCATAAAACTATTTGTCAAAATAAAGATAGAAACTTAGTAAGGAATGATGTAATGTCAACATAATGTCATACATAACAATAAATAATATTAGCTAGCTTTACTGGGCCTGAGAAACACATTTTAAAAAATTAAAATAGAAAAAGGTATTGAAGAATCAACTATCCTCATAACTATGAACTTTGGTCTTGATGTAGGTGTGGTTCTAATTTATTTCTTTATTTTAAAACTGATAAAGAATGATTTCCTTACACTATAACTCATGCTGTAGAGCTGAATTTATAGATGAGATCGCCCTATAAAAGGATTTTTTTATGGTATTTGTTCTTATGTCACTAAATAAATACATTTAGATTATATCCAAGATGGACTGTATCCTAGATGTCATCTTAACTACTCTGTAAACCAAGATTTTCATTATGAAAGCAAAATGTAGAGGCAGTTTCTATCTTGCCAATGAGTTATACTCTAAAATACATTCGTAGGTGGCTGTTTGAATGCATTTTGTCAGACTCATAATGATTTCCATGGTGATATAGTCTCAGGTCACCAGAAAAATAAATTTAACCCATAATATACCAGAATTATATAATAAATTATGAGAAGTATAATGTGTCTAATAAGAATTCCCTGGGAACTATAGTTACAGATTTTTTCTTTCTTTCTTTCTTTCTTTTTTTTGAGACAGAGTTTCACTCTGTCACCCTCGGGTAGAGTGTGGTGACGTCACAGCTCACAGCAACCTCCAACTCTTGGGCTTAAGTGATTCTCTTGCCTCAGCCTCCCGAGTAGCTGGGACTATAGGCACCTGCCACAATGCCTGGCTATTTTTTGTTGCAGTTGCCACTGCTGTTTTTGGGGGGCCGGTGCCCTACCCACTGAGCCACAGTTGCTAATTTTTTAAAAAATGTCAGGAACACACCCCATGTTTACTACATTCAGATAGTAAATCTCCCTCCCAATTTTGTCCTTACTTACCTGGAAGTTAGAATAAAGAGATCTTCAGCTTCAAACTAATGCAGAAATTTTAAGAGGTGGAGTTGAGTAAGAAAAATGGAAAAGGATGAGAACTGAGGTCCACTATGGGGCTTGGACACACTTCAGGGTTTTCATTTTCCATGTATCTTTTTATTTTTTTATTTATTTTTTTCTTCTGTCAACCCAAGGATAAGTCAGACTGTAAGATTTCTGACATCATTACCTTTGAATTTTGACCTGAATTTGTTCTCCCTGAAGTCTACTCAGAAACAGTTTATTTTCTTCTATTTGACTTTTTCTAGCATAAATACAAAAGGATATTCTAAAATGTTTCATTTTCTTTGAGTTTTATCTACTTAAATCAATTTTACTGCAACATACAATGAGGAAATAGGCAGAATTTCTTGAGTCTCTCAATTTTTTCCTTTTCATGTAGACTTGGCTATCTTCCTATGTGATGTTAATATGTTTGTCAGAATCAGCTCTGATTGATGGAGGAAATACCTTTGATTCATGAGAGCTTAATTATCAATGTTTCTATGTAGTTTTTAGAAATAAATTATAATGGATTGGAGGTTAGTCCTATAATACGTGCCCTCTTCCTTGAATTCTGATGTATTTTTGTAAAGTGGAAGAGAAAGTGCTGGGGCTGTACACGTATAAATTGGGGACTGGACAAGGCCTACAGTCTACCAGCACACACATCACATGTTTTGAGGGACAATGTGTAAAATATATTGAGAAACACCTTGGTAGAGAAAGATCAAATCTTTTAGAAGAAAAGGACTAAAAGAAATATTTTCTGAGTTTCGCAGAACTGTGAAGTCCCTTGTTTCCCTGGGCGTTTGATCGGACAACTGTCACAGAGTCTAAGGGAATGCGGTAACTGGCATGTGGTTGCTCTCAGCACTGAAATGCAGAAATCCCACCTCCCAGAACCTTATCTTAGATATCAGAAGCAAGAGGAGAAGCTGGATCCCTCAGTTTCCAAGTAGTAATTAAGAGGAAGTTTGGTTCATAAGGAAAATGATAGAAAGGGAGAGAAAACACAAAGAATAGAAACATGAGTGAGTTCAAGGGTTTTCCCATAGGCAGAACATAAAACTCAAACCAACCTTTTTACTACGTTGCACTTTCAGAGGTAACTCGGGAGCCAGTGGAAGTGTGGTACAGGGCAGAGGTCAGCCAGTCTTCTATGGGAAGGCCAGGGAGTAAGTGCTTCAGGCTTCACTGGGCATCTGGCCTCCGCTGCAGCCACTGAACTCTGCTGTCATAGCAAGAAAGTGGCCTCAGAAAAGACATAAACAGTGGGTGTGACGACGTTCCAGTAAAACCCTGTTCATGGAAACAGTAGTGGGCCTGATTTGGCCTGAAGTGATGCTGTGGACTCCTGCCGTTCCTGCCGCAGGAATGAGTGCTGGGTTCAGCCTGGTGCTGCCTGCTGGAGTCTGCAGTCTAGGTCAGTTTGCTTAGCTCGTCAACGTCTCCTTTTCTTCAGGCGTCTCCTGTGCATGACGAGTCCCAAGTCGTCTCTGTGACAGTGTGTGCAGACCTATTACACAGAGCACATTTGCAGAATACATCCAAAAATTTACAGTTTATTTATCCAGGTAAATAGTGCAAATGCTGTAAAAGACAACCCAGAGTCTCAGCTGCATCCATTTTCTGAGCTTCATAGACGTGTCGGAGCTCGCCTTTTCCTGGGCGTTTGATCGGACACCTTATCACAAAGTCTAGGGAAACGCAATAATTGGCATTTGATTGATTTGATCAGTCCACAGCTTTGGGATGGGGGTCAGGAAGAGGTAGAAAAGCAAAAAGCATGTCTTATTCTTTCACAACTTCACCCTGAAATCCTGCTTCCCAGAACCCTGTCATAAAAAAAGCAGGAGGAGAAGCTGGATCCATCCATTTCCAGACAGCAGTTAAGAAATAAACAAAGTAAAGCGAATTTCTCACTCTCGTGAAGTCCAAAGCCCGTGCTCCTGGCAGGTGGCTCTCCACAGCAGCTTTTCTACAGGTTGGGAATCTGAAACCCAGTTCCACTGTGTGGCTCAACCATTCAAAGACTCACCTGGTTTCCACAACTAGCTATTGTAAATTGAGCTGACAATCTACTACAAATATCTTTATGATAGAATGATTTTTTTTCTTTTGATTAGATGCCTAGTAATGAGATTGCAGGATGTATAAACCACCTAAATGCCGATCAACCCAGGAATGGATTAACGAACTGGTATATGTACACCATGGAATACTATTCAGCCATTAAAAAAGATGGAGACTTTATATCTTTATATCTGGATGGAGCTGAAACACATTCTCCTCGGTAAAGTATCACAAGACTAGAAATCCAAATATCCAATGTGCTCAATACTAACATGAAGTCAGCAGAGGATCTAACACACGCACACCCATATAGGAGAAAAACTCAATTCAATTCAAGTTGGGGGTTGGGGGTGAGGGGAATGAGGGAGGGGTGGGAGGAGGAGGAGAGGAGAGTGGTGTGCTCCTGCTTAGTGGGCACAGTGTGAGGGTAGAGGGCACACCTCCCGGGGGCAGGACACAACCACAGGAGCACAGGAGAGATGTGACCTAGCAAACCACAAATACTATAACCTGGTTGTTTGCACCTTCACGTTACCCTGAAGTTACAAAAAAAAAAAAAAAAAAAAGACAGACACATCAGGTGATGCAGCCAGCAGCCCACAGGAAGGGTGCATTGGGGCTCCACACCCTGTGCCTCCCCATCTCTACCTGGAGACAATGCCCTTTTCTACTACTTACAGGAGTTACCTGAATGCAAGGGTGGGGGTGGTGGAAAATATCGTCCTGCAGAGCAACCACTGTCCAGAAACAACCACACACTCTGCATGGCATGAACAAATAATGGTTAGTGGTCAGCTGGTAGTGTCTGCTACAGCCATACACACAAAATACGGAAAATAGCTGGGTGTGTTTTTGTATCCTACAAAAATATTCCTTATGTGAATTTGCAGGAGCTTTTTGGAAACATGAAGTAAGAACTCTGTGGAAAGTGAATAAAAAGGAATACATATATTTATGAAGTAACAGACATGCTGAAAATTTGACCAATTGCTTAAATTTTCCACAGTAAATCAAGTATGGGCTACAGGTTCAAGTATAAGGGCTAAAGTCATATACTCAAGGGTTTTTTAATGCCTTTATAAAATTACATGTATAATGAATTGGAATTCCCACAAGCAGCTGGTTCTCACATCTACAAATGTATAACAATAACTGTTTCCTCCTGAAGTCCAAATGCAATTCTAATTAAGCAAAGAAAGTTTTAGAGTCTCGAGATGAACCAAAGCAAAAGAATTAAGTATAGTTAAGCAGATTTTAAAACATAGAAAGCAGTAGAATTTCGTCTTAGGGATTCATAATGGTAAGGAGATCGTTAGAAGAAAATTTAAGACAGTATTGCTGCCTTGCATATGATGCTGCAAAATTGTGCATCTCTGATCTTTATGCTGCCCCTTCTGCTGGGTCTCCGTGATGCGTTTTAAGCACTGTTACAAGCCAGGAGAAGCTGCTTATTCAATTGCTTACTCGAATCTTCCTGAATGCTAAACATGTCATACACTCCTTTCTTAGGAAAATAATTATTTTAAAGTGAGATTATCAGTGGCGCCTGTGGCTCGAGGAGTAGGGTGCCGGCCCCATATACCAAGGATGGCAGGTTCAAACCCAGCCCCAGCCAAAAAACTGCAAAAAAAAAAAAAAAAGTGAGATTATCATCAAGACAGCTGACCAAACAGATAAAACAACTCTTTGAAAAGGATCCAGTGATTCACACGTACCTCTTCCACAAGGCTTCCACGTACCAAGGATGGTGCTGAAACGGTGTAGGCAACGGCAAGAACGGCGTGCCCTGCCCTCCAGGGTTTCGAGTTAGGTGGGGAAGTACAACATAAACAGAAAATAGGTCTGTAACTACAAAGCAGAAGGAGAAAACAAGCAGAGAATACCACGCGAGGGTGACCCACTTGTAGAGAGCATACAGGACCTTTAACCTAAGACTTACGGAAAAAAGTAAAACAGCAAGTGAAAAAGATCTGAAGCAGAGAAAATCCTGGCAGGGATGAAAAAGGGAAGGAAGCCAGTGTGGCTCGCCCTGCTGAGCCGGAGAAGTACTGTGCAAAGAAGGAGCCGGACCAGGGCAGCCTGCGGTCGAGGTGTGCTCTTGGAATTTTATTCTGAGCTGCAGAGGAAAATAATGGGAGATTTTAAAGCAGAGCTGAGATTTTTTTTTATCTTATTTCGTAAAAGATCATTCAGTAGAGATTGATGCTATTCTATAGAGAACATACTAGGGTCTGGGCCATAAGAAATAAGGAGGAAAAAGGAAAAGCTCCAGGGCAAAAAATGGATAGAATTAAAGTCAAGAATTAACTTTGGTTTTATTGTTTCACTTGAAGGTGGGAAAATCCTTTTTTCTTGTAATTTGATTTTTTGTTAATACATAAAAATTTGTTAATACGTAATACATAATTCCGGAGTATGAGTGATACTTTGATACACGTATAAAGTGCCCAATGATCAAATCAGGGCACTTGGGGTGTCTATCATCTTGAATGTTCACGGCTTGTTTGTGTTAGGAGCATTTCAACTCTTCTCTTCCAAAACACGTAGTAAGTTATTGTTAAGGACAATCTCCTCACCATCTCTCACCAGCACTCACTCCACCTGCCTGCCTGTGTCTGTGCCCTTCCACCCGCGGCTCTTCAGCCTCCCTCTCCGCCCTCCCCAGACTCTGGTATCTTCATCCTACTCTGTCTCCACAAGATCCACTTTTTCAGCTCCCACATGAGAGTCAGAACATGAGATATTTATCGTGCTGTGTCTGGCTTATTTCACTTAGCACAGTGGTCTCCAGTTTCTTTCATTTTGTTGCAAATGACAGGATGTCACTTTTTATGGCTTAGTGGTATTCCACTCTGTATCTAAACCACATTTTCTATATCCTTTTATCTGTTGATGGACACTTCCATTGATTCCATACCTTGCTGTTCTGAACAGGTATACTGAAGGTAAAACCCTTTGATATGCTGATTCCTGTTCTTTAAATAGCCGGGTAGTGGGATTGCTGGATTATAGGGTAGTTCTATTCTTTCTGTTTTCGGGGAACTTCCATACTCTTTTCCATAATGGCTGTACCAATTTATATTCCCACTAACAGTGTATAAGAATGTCCTTTTCTCCACATTCTCACTAGCATTTGTCATTTTTCATCTTTTGGATAATAGAAAAGTGAGCAAATCTTAATTTTTCCCAACATGGGACAACAAAGCTATCCCAATGAAAACCAGTTAAATTAGAAAGTTGAGAAAATATTTATGCAAAATATTGTATACACAAAATTTTATTTCCAGGTGTCGCTTAGACTCTGTGAGGATATTTTTACATATATGTGAGCTATAATCTTTTTGCTGCCTTATCTCTTGCAGTACAAACACATCTAACACATACATGTATAGAAACACACAGTTTAAATCTGTATATGATGTATACTGAAGATACTTCTATAGAATGATATTTCCCAAAACTGGGGTACAGGAACTATTCTACTGCTAGAAGCACAGCATTAGGTAACAGTTGTAAATGACATTTGATAATATCATAAAAATAATGTTAATTCAGATAGCAAGAACCTTATTTTTTTCCTTTCAAACTTAACAATGTCAAAGAGGAAGTTTCAGTTCAAGCCTAAAAATTATTTAGCATCTCTCTAACAATTGCTAATTTTTTTATTTATTTACATTTTTAGACACAGGATCTCCCTCATGCCTGGGCTAGAGTGTAGTACTATCATCATAGCTCACTGCAACCTCAAAATACCTGGGTGCCTCAACCCTCCTGCCTCAACCTCTCAAGTAGCTGGGACTACAGGACTGCAGGCCCATACTCAGCTAATTTTTTGTATAGAGACAGGGTTTTGCGCTTGCTCAGCTTTGTCTCACACTCCTGGCCTCAAGTGATTCTCCTACCTTGCACTCCTGAGGTGCCACCATGCCCAGCCCTCTAATATTTACTTTTTAATCAGATCTCTAGCTCCCGTATTTGGAAGGGAATAACACACATGTATCTACTTATAATTTAATGATCTTTGTTTGCTTGAATTTTTGATTTAGTCACCAATTTATGAAAAGAGGTATTGTTTTTACATTTTGCTAATAAGGATTCCTTAACTAAAGTGTGGGAAAATGTAAGTTGATTTTTGTGAAAAAAATATTAAAAATACAGTGGTTTCCAGGATGTTGTAAAAATCATAAAGGTAATTCATAAAATACTGAAGTTTAGGAAATAGGCTTTAGAATAAATTTGGTTCAAAGTCAAAGAGTTATTCAAAAACTAATACAAAGTATAAAATTATCTACACAAAAGTCTAGAAAAAGTTTCCAGGACATTATAACATTTGAGTGAATCTTGTAATTGTCAACAAGCCACAGAGGACCACAATAAAGTGGCAATTGTCCAAAGGCCTTTTAAGCCACAATCCAGCCTCCTTTTCTGGGCATGGAGTTTTCAAAACAAGGAAATTGATGGCAATCTTACTCAATTTTCTATGGCCTTTGTGGAAAGAATAAGAAATATATACACAATGAATACAGGATTTACAAATGAGTGATTGCTTTGCGGATCTTTATAATCAAGGAGCAAAAGGCAATTTCAGAAACATCAACTAAATCTAATAGCCCCATGGAAGTGTAATGATTAAATCTCTCTAAGATCAGATACTTGATTGACTTAGTAATAAAGAGTAAATGTACTTCCTGGAGGTCATTCAAAATCATCACTATTATTATCCAGTCTGATTTAGACTCTTCTGAAAAATCTTTCTATTTATCAAACATAGTCATCTCAGAAGAAAATTTAATTTTATGCAAAACAAAACAGTGAATTTTGTATTGTATAAAATAAATAATAATTTCAGTCTTTGATTATCTTCATTGGGACATTTATTTTTCTGAATATACAGAAGGACCAGATTATCTCTAATTATGCTGTCTAGCTCTGTTATCTAATCACATTATTAATCCATTGATTCTTTTAGAAAACACTAGTCAACTGCTAATTTTATACCTATTACAATGCTTCATATTGGAGATAGAAGCCAAATTAAACATGGTCTTTACCCTCAAAGAGCTTTGAATTTAGTAGAGGGACAGATTTATATGAACTACTACTATTATGAGGTATCAGAAACTTTGTAGGTAAGTTTGTAATGTTCTCCAATGATTGCCTGAAATGTAGCCTTCAAGGAGTGTTAATGGGGAAGATCCTTCCAGTCACAGGCCTGGAAGCTGCCGTACCAGCTGACCCAGCACACAGTTTTCTGCCATGACCATGATTTCTTCCTAGAAGAATGCTGTCTTTCAGATACACCTGTGATGATCTCTGTTTTTGGTCTCATTCATTGTTTTTGCAATAATTATATTCTTTATCCATCATTTTATATCACGTATTTGGAGAATAGATACATTTATCAATTATCCATACACAGGAAACTATCAGGATCATCCAGAAATCTTGACTTTAGCATTAGAAAAGAGTTCATTTGTCCTCCCTCCCCCCCTTTTATTTTATTGTATCAGTTTAATTTGCGGGTAGAATTAGGTTACAATCTTTGCATTTGTTAGGTGGAGGCCCTCTTATATTTGTGTCCCACCCCCAAGAGGTGTGCATATACCCTAACAGTATGCCCAATTAAGAGGGAACACACCCATCCCTGTCTCGCCTCCCCTCTTCCTATTCCCTCATTCTTCTGCCCCCACCGTAAAATGATTTGAGTTTTTCTCTTATGTGGGGTATGTATTTGAATGTTTGGTGGCTTCTTATTAGTATTGAGTATATTGGATTATTGCTCCTTCATTCTTGTGATACTTTATTAAGAAGAATGTTTCCACTCCCCAGAGTAACACAAAAGATGTAAAATCTCCATCTTTTTTAATGGTTGAATAGTATTCCATGGTATACATATACCACAGCTTGTTAATCCATTCCTGGGTTGGTGGGCATCTAGGTTGTTTCAATATTTTGGCAATTGTAAATTGAGCTGTGATGAAAAGTCTAGTACAAATGTCCTTACGGTAAAATGATATTTTTTCTTCTGGGTAGATACCTATAAGTGGGATTGTGGAATCAAATGGGAGGTCTAATTTGAGTTCTCCGAGGATTCTCTGTTCTTCCTTCCAAAAAGGCTGAATTCATTTGCATTCCCACCAGCAGTGTAAAAGTGTTCCCTTCTCTCCACATCCATGTAGCACCTGCAGCTTTGAGACTTTGTAATGTGGGACATTCTCACTGGGGTTAGGGGATATCTCGGGGTGGTTTTGATTTGCATTTCTCTGATTTTCAGAGATGATAAGCATTTTTTCAGGCATTTTTTAGCTTGTCTTCCTCAGAGCAGGTTGTACTTATATCTTGAGCCTGATGGTAGATGGGATTGTTCACTCTTTTTTGTTGATTAATTTGAATTATTAGTAGATTCTAATTATAAACCCTTTGTCAGATTCACACCATGAAAATATCTTTTCCCATTCCCAAAGCTGTGCATAAGCTTTTCATGTTAATTAAGTCTCATTTGTTTATTTTTGTTGTTATTGCGATTGCCACTGAATTCTTCATTATAAAATCTTTCCCCACTCTGACACCATCAAGAGATTTTCCCATACTTTTTTCTAAACTTTTTATTGTTTCATGTCTTAGATTTAAATCTTTTACTCATGGCTATCTCATGATCCCTTGTGGGGGAGTTGCTCTATTCTCTTTTTCATGTTACCAGGATTTTTCTATTGGTTCTTCCTCATAAGTGCTTTCTTCTGATCCACTTCCTTCCCCTACTTTTTCCTTTCACTTCCACCTTGTCTTTAAATTACTTTGTATCTGTGTGTAGGTGTTGATGTGTCCTTTTGGTACATGATCAATAGGAACAGTAGAGTGAAGAGCTAAAAGGGATAAATTATAGAAAAAAAAAGAAAAGGAAAGATTGCCAAAAAGAAGAGAAGAACCGAAAGAGAGAGACGGGAGTAATGTGGTGCTCAGCAGGGTGCCTTGAAAACACACCCTTAATTCCTGGACTCTGGCTGTTTCTGGAGATAGCTAGCTCCTTACTAGCCTGAGTACAAATAAGACCCAACCTCCACCAAATAGAGAAGAAAAGAAGAAAAGAAAAAGGCAGTGTGCCACTGTGGGGATCTGCCGATAGCATCCTTCCAAAAGCCAAAGCTAGAAGGATCCCCCAAACCATGGGATCAAGATCTCCTTGAGTCAGGCCAATGCTGTGGCACCCCAGCCCATGCCTCAGAGTGAGGCTCTGTCCCATAAATGGAATATAGATTTACAAAGAATAAAACAGGTTAGAAAAAAATAAAATAATACTAATGAAAGTATACAAAGAAAATTGAAAATAACATTACATAAGATTTAAAAAGGGGGTTACATCTTAGTTGCTCTTTGAGGAAATTTATGTTGGTAATATAAGAAAAGTAAAAAAAACTTCCAAAAAAAATTTTTTTTTTCCTCTCTCAAAAACAAAAAGAGAGAGAAAAGGAAAGAAATGGAAAGAAAGAATAAAAGGGGTAGAAAAACTGTAGCAAAAATGGAGCCCTAATTATTAAAGAGAGTAAAAAGGGAAAAATAAAAATATAACAAAACAAAACAAACAAATAACAAAAAAATTCTTAAGGGATAAAATTGTTAAAAAAAAAAAAAAAAAAAAGAATACCAGGAGCAGAAAAACTATAGCAAATATGGAGCTCTTACTATTGAAGAGAAAACAATGAAGAATTATAAATACAAAAGAGAAAGAAAAAGGACACAAAGAAAGAAAAATCTAGGGGAAATTTTTGAAAAAAAAAAAAAAAAAATATATATATATATATATATATATATATATATATATACACATATAATGCCATATTTTACCTGGATAACATGTGATGTTCTGGTGCTAATTATAATGCTAATCATACTTCTGATACGGCTGTATAAAAGGGGGGGATGAAAGCCATTATCTTATCAAGGAGACCCTGGTCCTGTCTTCCTGATTTCCTTGTCCTCAATCCCTGCAGCATTGGGAGCCTGTAGCTCTCACCAACCTACTTAAACACGCCTCAACCTTTCCAAACAGTGTCCTTTAGCCACACAGTGGCTTTCCCAGCAAAGTGGGTTTCACTCTAGTCTCCCCAAAGTTGGCTGCCCAGTGCAGCAGGCATGCCAGAACCACGAAGACCCTGTGGGCCATTCCTCCCAGGCAGATTTCCCAAACTGGCTGCGCCCAGCCAGGAGCAAAAGTGTAGAAGCTCCCGATGGTTCAATGCTTCAATCCTGTGATCCTGCTCCATGGGCACTGTTCAGAATCACTGGCTAGCCCAAGCTCTCTCAAGACAATTCCAGCAAGTGTGCCCAGGTCTAAAACAAACAAACAAACAAACGAACGAAGGCAGAGCTGGCCTTTTCTGTCTGAAACCCAACACCGACCCAGTCCTCCTCTGCTGCATGCAAGCACTCACATTCTTTGCCAGATCTCCACTGCTCTCAGCCTCTTTGTTGGCTCCTGCAGTCTCCTGCTGCCTCCCTGTACCCCCAAAGTGATGTTTCTGGGCAGGGCCACCCAGCTAGAGGTGGCTGGAATTCAATATGCCCAATCTCTCCACAAGTGGCTGCAAATTAGACATCTCTTTCTCCTACTCCCCCAACATTCCCCTGAAGTTTAAGTTTTATTAGCTTCATGAACAACCTTGAAATCCACTTTGGCGGTGCTACTGGCAGCTGGTATGTAAAAATACTGATCTATCCCCCTTTGGGGACAGAATGAAGACATGAACGTTTGTGACACAGATTGAGAGAAAAAGATATGAATAGTAAATATAAATCTCAATTGTCAAATAATAATGAAAATACATTGTTTTCAGTTATTATCTTCCCATATTTTCATGTTTTTGTCAGAGTCAGTGTTGCCCCTCTTTGGTGTATAAAGTGTGGTATACTTTTAACGAGGAAAAAAATAAGTATTTTATCAAAGTAAGTATAAAAACAATAGTTCTTTATCTAAAACAATCTTCATCAGAAATCTATGAAGGCAAAGGATATCCCATATAATGTTTAAGATAATTTTAGCATAATAGAGTTATTCTGAAGCAAAAGGAAAGAACTTATTTTTTGGTAATGAATGAATACTGTAGTTTCTGCAAAGTCTATCTGATTCTAATAGACACATTCTTTCCATGTTCTACTCTGTTCATGACTAACATGTGTTGGACTTTTCTCCATATATTTTATAATAAAATATTCAGGATAAGTTATACCAATATTCAGTGGCATGGAATCTTCTCTACTTTTCCCCCCAATACTTAATTTATTACACTCATAATATCCAGAGATTGCCAACGCTGTTGCCAATGCTCCTTTTTTTAGTTCCATTGCAAAAATATCTTGCTGGCATCCATCTGACAAACTAGATCTTCCAATTCTGAAAGTTCTATAAGACAGAATCACTCATTTTTCCCACCAGCAAACATCCATTTAAGGCCTACTATGTGCCAGTGTTTTGCTGAATACATAGTAACAAAAGTGAATTTAAAGGAAAAGAAATACATACCTCCTGCTAGATGAAGCTAACAATCAATTACAGAGAAGATGTCTCATTTAGGAAATTCATGAAAAAACTCTCTTAGAAAAAGAATAATCTTAATAACTAAATCAAAGTAAGTCAATAATTAAACAGAGAGCAGAGGAACCAAAGGCTGAAATCATCATTTTTTAAATACTTTCTGTCAGCCAAAGGTTCTTCACTCCTATATATTTATTAGATAGTGTAAAATAAGGTTGTCTTGAGACCAACCTGGAAAAAAATTAATGTTATCTTCAATATTCTCTTCTCCTCTCACTCTTTAGTTTACAAAGCCCTGGAAATACAGAACGGAGCTGTTCCCCGTTATCTAGAAATTATTCCTGATACATGAGGTTTTATTTTCTTTGAAATTTACTGGCTACAAGTCATCCCTTTAGACATTAGTTGTCAGTTATTTAAACTTTGAAAATATATAATTTGAAGCACCCACTTCTGTGTTGGTTACAATTAGCCACTCACTGTTATTTTTTTCTTTTCTTTCAACCATATGTGATAAAACAATCCATGTTTCAGTGGGAACTTTATGAAGAAGTCTTTAAAAAATGAATGGCAAACTTTGGCTTACAAAGTGTAGTAAACTAAGTGACCTGACAAAACTTTTACTATAAAACATTTAGAAAAGTTGGATTAAATACAACAAGCATCTTTAAAATCACATCTCATAATAAATCAATAAATAAATCTTCTATCTGAAGAAGCAAAACTCACAAAAACAGAGGAGAGACCCTCTAAAAACTGGACCTCCTTACCCTACTAGGGTGCCATTGCACTCTCCTGCCAGGCATAAAACTGTATATATTCTCTACTGGCAATTCTGAACTCCCAGCACTCCCCTCCACTCTCACATGAGGTCTGGAAGCCTGTCCCCCATGGAGTCCAGATTCTTGGCCATTTTCTCGAGATGTGTGGAGAGGGCAAGGCCTGTTGCTGGTCTGTGCTGATTCTGCAGCTCGGAGTAAGGAGAATATGGTCAATTGAGAGGGACGTATACAGGAGCAGCGGTGCCCCAAGGCACAGAGCAGCAACTACAGTGGCGGGAACAATGGGGCTCACACCCCTGGGGATATTCCGAAAAGAAACTCCCTGTCTCTCTGGGCAACCAGAGGAAGCTGGGCATCTTCTACAGTGACAGCCACTGGCCGAACAGATCTGGGATGGAAATGCAGGCCATGTGAGTAAAGGGTATGCCTGGGTGGAGCATGGGGACTAGAATATGCATGCGCAGAGAGGGCAGTATTCTAGGGTGAGGCTGACCCAGAGGACTGCTTTACTGAGCCTAAGACACACCCAGCCCTCAGGGAATCATAGCTCAGACAAAGGCTGACAGGCAGAGGCTGGAACTGACAGCTGAGTGTGAGCTCTAACCACGCCAGCTCCAACACAAACTGCAGCCAAGACCCAGCAGAGGCCCAGACAGTGTCACAGGTTCTGTGAACTCAAACAGAATTGGTTCCATAGGGGAATATAGCCAGGACAGAAACAAATTCTGCGAAGTTGTTCTGTTTTGTCAGCAACATCAATCAGGGGTGGGGCTAGAACTGAGTGAACCACCCCACACTCCATTAAGCACCTGAGCTTGTCAGGCCTCACCTCCTCCTGCCAGATAGTGGTGGCCTGGCTGAGGAGACATTAATCTCCCTGTGACTCAGGCAGGTGCAAACCCCTGGAGCATTGGCTCATTAGAGGGAACTAGGTCACAGCTCTGCAGGGTTACCAGTGACTGGGTGTGACAGAGGCATAAGGTAGGGAAGGAGGCATCAACCTTTCCAGACTAATTTATTTGCTGGTTGGGTCCTTCTGACTTCATGGAGCACCAGAGCGAGTCACACTTGAGCTTCCAACAGACTCCTGCTATCTAGTTGCTGGAGACCTTTTGAACTCTCCCACCTGAGACTGGTGCCGACTGGGAAAATTGATTTGGACCTCTTGAACTGGGCAAATCACTGGAGGACTATCCAAAGTGGTAACCTGGGTGTGTGGTTGTGGGAAGGTTTGATTTTCCTTTTCCAGTTGTTGTCTGTGGGGGGGGGGGGCAGGGTGACTTAATTGCTGGTATTTCCCCACAGCTAAGACTTCAACCCAGAGTAACTGATTCACTAGGGTAGTACAGAGACCTGCTGAAAACAAGACAGAGCCACTTAGCCCCACCACACCAACCAGACCCCCAATCTCTTAGGTCGTAGCACTGTACAGGTCGTTTGCAAGGCTCTAGGGGAAAAGGTACAGAAACCAGTGCCAGAGTTTGGGCAAAGGGCTGGTTAATCACTATTCCTGGAGCCCCCAACACACTTCTCCTTATCTGCTCATCTAGCCAAACAGTGTAAAATAATCATGGGGTGGAATGAGTGGAAGAACTCTGGTAACATGAATAACCAGAGGATATAAAACCTCCCCCCCCCCACAACAAGGAAGAATATGACAGACACACTGAAGATCCCATTCATAAACAGATGGCTGAGATGTCAGAAATTGAATTCAGAATTTGGATTGCAAATATGATAAATAGAATAGAGGCAAAGTTGGAATTAGAAATTCAAGGAGCATTTAAAAACTTGTCTCAAGAATTCAATGAATTCAAAGACAAAATCACCAAAGATTTTCACACTGAAACAAGAATTTGCAGCCCTCAAAGTTCTCAGAAATACAGTAACAGAATGGAGCAAGCAGAAGAAAGGATTTCTGACATTTAAGACAAAGCTTTTTAATGCTCCAAAACTCTCAGATAGGAAGAGAAATGGAGACCAAAAACTAATCATTCCTCAGAGAGCTCTGGGATAATTCTAAGAAAACTAATATTCACCTCATAGGGATCCCTGAAGGTGACAAAGTTGCTTCACAAAGCATAGACGCTCCTCTTCATGGGATTATGAAAGAGAACTTTCCAGAAATGCCAACAAATTCTGAAATTCAGATAGCAGACAGTTTCAGAACCTCAGCAAGACTCAATCTGAATAAGACATCCCCCAGGCACATCATAATTAACTTCACTAAGTTAATATGAAGGAGAAAATTCTGAAAGCAGCCAGACATAAGAAAACCATAACCTACAAGGGGAAGAATATTAGAATGGCTGCAGATGTCTCTGCTGAAACCTTTCAAGCTAGAAGAGGGTGGTCATCGACCTTTAATCTCCTTAAACAAAATAACCTTCAACCCAGGATTCTGTGTCCAGGGAAACTGAGTTTCATTTATGATGGAGAAATTAAATACTTTAATGACATTCACATGTTGAAGAAATTTACCATAACTAAACCAGCTCTCCAGGATATTCTTAGACCTATCCTCCATAATGACCAACACAATCCTCCACCACCAAAATTAACTCACTCAAAAACTTTTGATCAAATTCCAACTTCCACAGTGTAGAAAGGATAAAAAATGTCCACTGGACTTTTGAAAAACTTGATACCCAAAATTATGCCAGGCTTATCAATATTCTCAATTAATGTAAATGGCTTAAATTGTCCTCTAAAGAGGCACAGATTGGCTGACTGGATACAAAAATTCAGGCCTGATATCTGCTGCATACAAAAATCTCATCTTACCTTAAAAGATAAATATAGACTCAGGGTGAAGGGATGATCATCTATATTTCAGGCAAATGGAAAGCAGAAAAAAGCAGGTGTTGCAATTTTATTTGCAGATGCAGAAGGCTTTAACCCAACAAAAGAAAGAAAGGATAAGGATGGTCACTTCATATTAGTTAAGGGTAACACTCAACATGCTGAAATTTCAATTATTAATATGTATGTACCCAATCAGAATGTGCCTCAATTTATAAGAAAGACTTTAACAGGCATGAACAACTTGATTTCCTCCAGCTCCATAATAGTCAGAGATTTTAACACTCCTTTGGCAGTGTTGGATAGATCCTCCAATAAGTAGCTGAACAAAGAAATTTTAGATTTAAACCTAACCATTCGACATTTGGATTTAACAGACATCTACAGAACATGCTAACAAAACTAAATACACATTCTTCTCACCAGCCCATGAAACATACTCCAAAATCGATCACAACTTAGGTCACAAGTCTAACCTCAGCAAATTTAAAAGAATAGAAATTATTCCTAGAATCTTCTCAGACTATCATGTAATAAAAGATGAACTCAGTAACAACAGGAATCTGCATGCGCATACAAAAACATGGAAGCTAAATAACCTTATGCTGAATGATGGGTGGGTCATAGATGAGATTAAGAAGAAAATTACCAAATTTTTGGAACAAAATGACAATGAAGACACAAATTGTCAGAACCTCTGGGATACTTCAAAGGCAGTCCTAACAGGGATATTTATAGCACTGCAACCCTTCCTCAAGAGAATGGAATGAGAGGAAGTTAACAACTTAATGGGACATCTCAAGCAACTGGAAAAGGAAGAACATTCCAACCCCAAACCCTGTAGAAGAAAAGAAATAACCAAAATTATAGCAAATTTAATGAAATTGAAAACAAAAGGATTATACAACACATCAATAAATCAAAAAGGTGGTTTTTTGAAAAGGTCAATAAAAATAGATAAACATTGGCTAACTTAACCACAAAAAAGAGTAATATCTCTAATTTCATCAATCAGAAATGGTAAAGAAAATAATAAATAAATAATAATGGTAAAGAAAATAGTAAATAAAATAATAGACCCCTCAGAAATTCAAAAACTCCTTAATGAATATTATAAGAAACTTTACTCCCAGAAATATGAAAATCTGAAGGAAATTGACCAATACTTGGAAGCATGCCACCTTCCCAGACTTAGCCAGAATGAAGTGGAAATGTTGAACAGGCCTATATCAAGTTCTGAAATAGCATCAACTATAGAAAATGTCCCTAAAAAGAAAAGCCCGGGACCAGATGGCTTCACGTCAGAATTCTACCAAACCTTTAAAGAGGAACTAGTACCTATATTACTCAACCTTTTTCAAAATATAGAAAAAGAAGGAATACTACCCAACACATTCTATGAAGCAAACATCACCTTGATCCCCAAACCAGGAAAAGACCCAACAAGAAAAGAAAATTATAGACCAATATTCCTAAATGAATATTGATGCAAAACTGTTCAACAAGATCCTAACAAATAGAATCCAGGAACACAGCAAAGAAATTATACACTATGACCAAGTGGGTTTTATCTCAGAGTCTCAAGGCTGGTTCTATATACATAAATCTATAAATATAATTTAGTACATAAACAAATTAAAAAACAAAGACCACACACTTCTCTCAAT